>RXPK01000275.1:1261578-1287384 GCA_004143645.1 Protaetia brevitarsis
AATAACAATATATAAATGTATGATATTCTTGGGATATTACTAACAAAACCAAAAAGTGTTTATTCTTAGAAATATGACTGACTTAATTCTAAATTTATTTGTATAAACCATTAGGTACGTTTTCAAACAATCTATTGATCTTTCAGCATTTCCTTAAAAGTATGTAATAATTCTATACAATAAACTATTTAATTCAACGATAACAATTCAAAATTTACATGTACCCTACAAATAAAATAGATAATTTATGAATTATTATCATAGAATCAAATAATTTATTATATAGAACTATTACATACTCCACAGGACTGATTGCGGATAGCAATAGATTATTGCTTATTTAATTATTATTTAAATAAAGCAACTAGAAATTAAATCCACCTATATTTCCAGGAATAAACATTTGTTTTATTATGAATATATGTTTTAAATCCCAAAAACACATTGAGAAAACTTTTAGGCAACGCAAATTATAAAAACCGAATCACCGAAGAAGAACAGATATTTATAAATGGATGTTGTGATTGCAATAAGGTTTACTTTGAAAAGACAAAACGTGCTATTAGAACTAGATTTAAGAAACACATAGCGCATTATCCCTATGGGGTGGTTTGAATTATCGAATGTGACAATGTACTATATAAGATAAAAGTCTTGCATCAGATTTAGAGAAGGATATAAATAAAAGGAGAAAAGTATAGACCATCTATGAACTGTGCGAGTCTAGTAAAAGAAGGACATGTTGTCTAGACGGTGGCGCGTGCCTTTGATGTTAAGGAAAATAGTAAATAAATAAAATAATGCGATAGAATAGACTCCTCACAGAAATACATATCTACCTTTATTCGAGTGTTTTCTTTTTTTTTTTGAGAATGTATTTTGAAATAATTTAACATCATTATTTTCATCTTAATAATACACTTTATGAGTTCGTATTTTAATAAATATATAAATTAAGTAGGTATATAGATTTTTGATATATTTAGTAAAAGATATAATACGATGCTTGTAATACAGTTTAAACAGTATCCTGCCTAATTTAATCATTTATAGATTCTAAAATATATTTAATTTTGTGTTACAATTTATTTTATAATTGATATTTTCTTGTAAACACTAGAGATTTACTACTTAGGCAGACACAATTGTCTATTAAATATTATCCTTAGTACACTAAAAAACTGTATAAAAACTAATCTAATCTTAGGCATAAGGTGGGATATTATTTTTATATTTTTTAAAGAACATGGATATATTGAATCTTTGATACCTTGATTTGTACCAGAAGTGTAATTATTTAATTTTACTGTACATTTCGGCTTGAAAATAAAACTATTGTAATTTTATGCAAAACGTTTCCACTTGACGACGTCAGTATGAATAATGAAATTCTAATAACGTTATTATTGTAAAATGTTATTATAAGCAATTGAAAGAAGACTGTATTAAAGTTGAAATTTGTCAATTTGCATACGCGGCCTTAGGAAGTTGAAACAAATATTAACGGAATTCTTATCAAATATTGAATTTGTTTTTTTTTCATAAGAATTTGTTTACTTCGACAAATGACAAATTACATAAACTAGAAAACCGCAAAACAAAGAATGAATTATATTGTGTATATTATTATTTAATTCTTTTCCTTTGAATTATTTCTTTTCGTCAATAACGATTACATTAAAGTTAAAATTATTTATAACTAAAATTTATTTTCACCTTGTTTTACTTTATATTTCACATCAGTATTCTCTATACATGGAATCTAATTAGAAAATTACATTATTTTTCATTGATTTCCAAAGATAAAACATCTACTAAAAATTATTTACAAATTGCACATATACCTAATATCCCAGTCTCAGCGGCAAAATTGACGTGAGTTATGTTTACTTGAAATTAAATACCAATCGTTAAACGCAGTTAACATATTCCGGGAAAATAACAAACGGGAACAGTCGAAAGATTAAAAATATTTATTATCGCGAACAAAAGGTATAACGAAATACTCTGTTAGGATTTATTTACGGTGAACATAAGTAAGTGATGTAGTATATTTTATTTATGTATGAGACGGCAATTACTCTCGTGCTAGACGGTAATTGAGGATAGTATTAGCCATTTGCAACGCGATGCAGTCTCTTAATACGGTATTAGGGCAATGCTGTTTGTTGGCTTGTTACGGATTTAAAAAAAAAGTATTAAATTTATGTGCTTATGCTTTATAAATGCTTTTTCATGGTTTGTGGGAAATTGCGGGCAAAAATATTATAGATAAAGTGGGTTATTTATTTAGTTGAAATGGCTAATTAAAGTAAACGGTTTCTTTTGATTTGAATAATTGAAAGAATAAAAAAAATGCCCTACCATATTATTCTCATTGGAGTTGATTTTCTGATGAAACTATTGTTTGTTTGAGCCATTTATCTTGGAGAAATCAAGGCTCAATTAAAAAAGTGTTTTTTTGCACCTTCTCCGTCAGAAACGATTTGCAGTATCTTCAAGCTGCTGCAGAAAACCTATAATTTTCCTGTCACTAAAGGTTTGTAACGTTCAGTTAGAATGATTACACTGTTGAAAATTTTAACACTTTTTTGACTAATTTTAATAGTCAGCAGAGGTCCACATCTTTTCGTTGATTTTTGTCGAGAACTATAGAAGTTTAAATTTAACGAACAAAGATAGTCAAGTATTGTCTATTGCTAAAGGGTTATTTTGTCCAACTACACGTTGAATTATGATATACTTCTAGTCACATTTTATTTGATCTAGACTAGACAAATTTACTAGCTGTTTAAACTAATGAATGCGATCTATGGGTGGTTTAACACCGTTTTCTAACACAACGTCTTTTTAATATGCAACTCATATTTCTCAGTGCTATAATATTCTTCTCTTTAAGACGTTTTTCTCAATTATAAATATGCCAAAATCACTCATTCACAAGTTTTGTTTTCAACAAAACGTACCAATTTTAAAATGATTTTTTGAGAAACATTATAAAAATTAAGTGAATGTTTATGCATTTGATTCAAGTCCAAACTAATTGCGTAAATAGATGTTCCCAATACATCTTTAAGATGTTGAAATTTTTATGCCCACTGGAATTAACGTTTAATAACACGAGGGTTACACTTTGCAAGTCAGTCACATTTGTGGTTTGTTTGTTTGATATGTTAATACGGAGGAATCAAACACGAAAACAGATAACGTGCAATGCAGGTGGTGCGTATAATGCACTACTGTATTAGAATAGTGGGGTTTCTATATTTCTATCCGAGGGAAAATTCTGATTGGTTGACGCTTCTGGATGTCTAGAAAAATAGTCAATCCTATATCTGAACAAAGAATTCACACGGAAATTCTAGTCATTTCTGTTCTATTCAATACGCGTAGTCAACTCGTCTGGCAAAGTTTGGAAAAATCAACACTAAAATATTTGACTAGCGCAAAATTAACGCCAACACCGTAATATTTTCAACAGGGTAGATAGAAGGATAGATTTGATTACTAATAACATTTTAAAACAAAATATTAACTTATTGATTTAACCTCTTGCGGCATTAATAAATAGATCATTTATTGATGGTGTTTTCCCCAATTGTTTGAAAATTGCCAGAATACTACCACTGTACAAGAAAGGTGATGCTAATGATTTAATAACAAATTACAGACCTGTCTCTGTATTGTCAGTAATATCTAAAATAATGGAAAAGATTATGTGTGATTGCTAAAAAATAAATCAACGGGAACTGCAATAATTGGAATTTATAAATTCTCTGTACAATGAAACTTAATTAATAACGGAAAAATGTGTGTAGGTTTTTCATGGACCTAAGCAAAGCCTTTGATTTAGTCGATAATCAGATACTATTACAGACATTGTACAACTATGGAATACGTGGAAAAACATATGATTGGTTTACTTCTTATTTGAAAAACACATTACAAATTGTAGAAGTTAATAGACAGCGATCTGATAGCAAAGTAATCGATTGAGGTGTTCCGCAAGGATCAGTGCTTGGCCCCTTATTGTTTGTTATTTATGTTAACGACTTTTTAATAAAAATGGGAGAAAATAATGCAGTTATATACGCGGATGATACTAGTTTTCTAGTCGGTGACGACAATAAAGAGAATTTAATTGTAATAAGAACGCAGTTTTTGCTAAATGCTTTCATTAAGTAGTTTTGTAAAAACCAGCTTTATGTCAATAAAGAAAAAACTGTATTTATGCATTTTACCCCAACATATAAGAATCTAGTCTCATTAAAGTTAATTCCTGTTCCATCCAACAAGTACAAAATATTAATTTTTTGGGCATACATTTAGAAAACAGTTTGAATAGGGAAACACATTTTACAAACTTATGTAAATAATTATCATCCACGTGCTATGCTATATTCAGATTAAGAAAGGTAACGAATTTAGATATCACTCTTAGTTTCTATTATGCTAATTTTCAATCAAAATTAAAATAGGAATATCGCTCTTGGGTGCGTCTGTGCATTGCAAAACGATATTTCGATTACAGAAATTAGCTATTAGAAATATGAATGGACTCTCAAAACGTACTTCATGTCGTTCATTTTTTTTGCATCCTTGCGTATCCTTACTTTAACTGGCCTGTATGTATTTGAAATAGCTATTTACGTTAAAATCAATATGGCCGCCTTTATAAGGACTGGTAATTTTCATATGTATGACACCCGTAATAAAATGATTTATTTGTACTGTACTCAATACACGGTTTATCAAAAATGAAAGATCTCGCTGTATATTTGGCATGAAAATATATAATCCATTTACCAAACTTTATTAAGAACATCGTTAGTACTAGATTGTTTAGGAAAGAATTATTAAGGTTTTTGCAATATAATGTGTTTTATACTTTAGATGAATTTTTTAGTTTTACTTACTTATAGGCACTATTGTATTAAGGAAACAAAATTTAAATAAAACAATAAAAAACATGTATATAATAATTGTATGTACTACTTTTAAAAAGCCTTGCTTACCCGCATCATCGCTGTCATAACAGCAATCGTCTCATTTTCGTTGTTTCATCCTTCTCTCATCATTACTACAAAAAAAATTCTTGTTAAATGTACTGCATCGTGTAACCATTCTTCTTACCATCAGTTGCTGTTTTTGGTATATTTTGCAGTATCCCCAGTATTTTCACCGGTATTTTGATATTTATTATGCATATCTCCATTTTGTAAGCTGCTAATTTTATATTCTTTAAGTGTATGTTTGCTACATGATAATTACGATTCGACTAGATACTCTGCAATATTCGATTGGGCGATGTATCTTTGTTAATATTCATTTTATAATACGACATTACCATTTGCCGATTATAACCAGCGCAATGTTTATTCACAACGACTTCTTTTCTTATAACATACCTCACAATCATGGACCACAAAATTGCGCAAAACTAAACAAAACTTTTGAATTTCAACATTCCTTCGCTTTGGTTTTCACGTTTCTCATCTACCACGGCCATCACTCCACTCACGTGATGCATGCGTGCTTGTCGCTTGTTTACGATACGATATAACGCACTAACCCGCATGACTCAAAACAGCAAGTAGGATTGGACAACCGCAGATGAAAAAATTGTAAAGCCTAAAGACAGTAGTTTAATAGTTCAAATTCAAATTAAAATAATAAAAGAAAGATATTAATTTTTGCTAAAATAGAGTATATTTTGTACATGCGTTATTCTACTTAAAAATATATTATTAATTCTTTCAATATTACGAACACGAATATATACATAATATGTTTTAATACATTTAATTATGCATTTTATTTTGTTAATTCAGGATAAAATAACTTTTATTTTTATAACACATTTAGATTATGTTTAAGATATTCGATTAAAATGTTGATTTTAGCAGAAATAAATTTACATTTACTATGATCAACCCAATCTGTGCTTTGTTTTTACATGAATATCCTAAAGTGTAACAAACCACAACTTTTGTTGGTTAAATAAAACCTGATCATATTTCTTATGTATGTAGATATAGTAGTTGTTAAATATTAAATTTATGTTGTATAAATATTGTGTGCTATACATGGGAATATTTCCCATATATTTCGTAACCAACATATTTCCTTCAAAACTAATTAATATTTGAGGTATATTTCTTTTTATAGTAAAACAATATATTTGAAAACTTACATATGCTTAATATGTATAAAATATATATTTAATAAATATAGGTGTTAGACTCATAAAGTAATATTAAATAAATATTTTCGTAAAACCAAAATAAGATATTGGAAAACGATTATAAAATGAATATTCAAAAAATATTTTGCAATCAATATTAAACTCGCAATATTTTATAAATATTGCTTATACGCTGAATGTTAATTTTGGGATTGGAATGTGTGATATAAATATTATTTCTATGTATAATAAATATGATTTTTAAATGTATATGCACAGTTATAAACAAATATTATATAAATGTGTTGTTTATGTTTGAAATATTTCTCATACATATAATATTTGTAAAATATGAAATACATATTTTATAAATATTGTGTGCTACCTGGGTATGATTTCACAACTATTCCAAACGCATTCAAAATTGTGTTCCAATTATGACAATGTACTCATTCATTACAATCGAATCCATTCGATTCATTTTAACCTTGTTTGTACTCCTTATCCATTAAATGCCGAATTTCGACTTCTTTTTCCACTAATTTCCATATATCATGCCTCTACATTTACACACTTTTGCCACAGTTTGTTTGTAGTTTTCTCGATATGGCGGCATATTTATTCAAATTACAAACCTCCTGCCTTTTTTGCATATGTTACCCAGCTTATCTTTTCATACCTAGATTTTTTTTTGTTGTTGCTATTATACCAAAAGTTGCATTGCTTTCCTGTCTCTCTCCTTATTTCTCTCATCGCAGCCCGAATCTATAATTTGCATAAATTAAAAGCAAGGCGTTTTATCTGCGGCTGTACTCTGCAAGTATGTGTATGATTATGCGTCTGTACCACATAAGTTCTCAAGATGCTCTCTCATGAATAATACCAAGAGTTAATGGTCTTGGTATATTAGCATCTTGTATAGAAGTTTTAGGATATAAAGCAATAGGTGCCTCTTAGATTATTATGTTATAGAATCTTTCGTTCGTCAGAAAGATTGCTGATATTTTTTTTTTGTTTATTGATATGGATTATTGAAATTTTGTGTGTATAGCAAGGAAGGTGTAATATACTGTGGTAGAATCATATTTTGCGCATATATTTCTTACGAAATATTAAACATATCAACTCAATTCATGAGGAATTTTCATGAAAAGACATTTTTTTATGAATTAAATTAATTTATACTCAGAAAATCGAATAGATAGCAATATATCAAAGTTAAATTCATAATTCTGTAAAATAAACATCAAAGTCAGTCAAAATATGTTCAACATCAATAAAAATTATTTAAAAAAAGTGAAAGTGTCAAAAAACGCCATCTATGAGAAAGAAGTTAATAACAACATAATTCATTCTCAAAGTACCTTCATCGGGAACACGATGTTTGGAATATTTTTCAAGAAAACTTTTTAATTTCGAGTTTTGTATTGTCGCCAGTGAATATTGGAGCTTAGTAATGCCTCGTACAAATCCTTGGAGAATTCTTGTTGAGCAGTTCTTTTGTGTGCATTTCCAATTTGATTCAAAAAGAGTGAACTTTGACAACCATTACCAGCTGTGGTGGGTAACCATACTTACATTTTTTTTTTCACAAGCTCTACAAAATACCTTATTTTGTACAGTCTGGTCAACACCTATTCTGGATGATTTTTATCCATGAATACACTAAACTTTGTACTTTCGGCATATGCAGGTTAAGAAGTGCATGCAACTAACAAAAGAAGCAAATGAATTAGTTTTTGTCAGGCAAGACATTTTAAGATATATTAATGAAAGAAGGAATTCTAAATTTGAGAAAATATGCACAAATATGCAATATTTAGAAATATGCACAAGTAGCAAAAATATGCATTCTTAACGAAGCACATTTTATTAAAAACATTAGATACAATCAAAATACCCAAAATTTTGTTGATATACCTTTAAAAAATTTTGCATATAATCCGAGCTTTACTAACAATAAGACACGAACAACACAACAAAGTAATAATACAAATTTTAGAAAAACTACACTTGCCCATTCAATCACAACAATTAGACAATCAATTTCACTATCGTTCGCGAGGGGTTGCCTAACGAAAATAGAAGAAACCCAAGAACACGAATCTTTAGATAAGAGATGTTGCAAACTATTTCCAAAGTTTTACAATAATTCTATCATCACAATACAATATATATTCTTCAACGATTTGCACCTCAACGTAGTTGAGCTATTTAAAATTTTGCGAATGGATTAAATAAAAAATTCTGTTCAATATCATACAAGACATTGTCACTTATCGTTTGCATGAAAAAGGTCCGCTAGGAGAGGCTCAAATGACAGTTAAAAACTTAGCTAAACCCTGTTAAACTGATCCTACCTTCATTCATTCCTTATTTGTACATTAACATCTAATGTATCAACTATATGTAAATAGATATGGAAATCTATATTTATGACTGTAACTTACCTAACTCGTCAATAACACTTAACAGATAAACAAGAATTACCACACTAAGCTCACTGTTGGCTAGCGATTATTTGTGATTCACTATAATCACATCAGGATGTGACATGCGCCAATAATCAGTTCAACAACCGAATTTAGATACTCTAATAATGAAATTTAGGCAACTTAAATAGCACCATCGGAATACAAGTACAATTAATGTTGACATTTAGAATTTGTAAATATGTACTTGAAATTGCGATTTTATTAAATCTAAATTAACTAATAACCTAAATAAATTGTATTTATATTTAACGTTTACCTATTTCAAATTATAATTATTTCAATTTGATCTCTATGTATTTTAAATGGGAACTTACTGATGCAAAGGTTGTTCTGTGTCATTAATCTCGAACCCTCGTGTCATTTGTTCATCCTTGCTAGGAGACCAGAGGACGCCATTTTAAAAACAGTCTTGTTTATGAACTACAGAGACGCTTCACAGATCTGATAAAATCCAGTATTTTCATTATTTGAAATCAATTTTGACCCAATATCTTGAATAATTTAATATCAGAGGTATTTATTTTTACTTTTTACGAAGAGCATTCCCATAATTCTATCCTTGACGAGCTAATTCACCATCCAGGAGAGGTTTCATTCCCGACTTTTCTGATTCATTCCGTTATAGTAGACCCGAATCGTCGAGTCAGCCGGACAATTTAAGGTTAGTTCACTCCAAGGCGAATAAAGAACACTGAATAAAAACTATAGGTACTGTATTTTAATTATCGTATACGTTTATTCTTTACCTATTGTCGTATCGTGTATTTATTGTTGTTCCCTTATAATATGCACCGAACACCGTATTAAACCTATAACAGTTTCTCAACGTTCACATAATAATTTTTTCACGTACTTTGCGTGGTAAATTCAAATTCTAAATAAGCGAACCTAATTAAGCATTTTAGTTAAAGCAGGTTAAAATAAGTTAGAAATAAGTAATTTGTCACTAATCTGGGTATTGAATTTTGTATTTAAATTAAGTATAGTAATAAATATTGTTATTTCACATGAATTAATTTTTTTTTGATTGATGTACGAATCCAAGACGTAGTAAGTTTGAATGCTCACTCATAACAGATTAATTACTGTTATATAGTAACCTAGTAGAGTAGTCTCAATATAAGAAATACATATTACGTCATCATAATGTCAACGTAGAATACGCGAACTGAAGCTATCAGTGGCGGAGGTGATTTAAATGACAGAGGTGCTTGAGAGAAAATGCACGCCAGTAACAGAAGTTACTAAAGAAAATAGCAATCAAATTAATATGTAATAATAATGTTGAATAATTAATATTATTATTAAATTAGTTATTGGGTACGTCAATATTTTGGAAACCGTTCGTAAAAATATTTGGGTTAATAGAAATTACATAATAATTATAATACATCGTAATTTTCAATGAACAAAGAATGTTTTTAGATACATGGAACATGCACTAAGAAGGTAAAAATAAAACATTTAATTTTGTGCTTAAAATTATTTAATTTTAAATAAATAGTATTTATTTGTTTATGTTCAAAAAATAAGCACCAAAATAACCATCGTCATTTATTCAGGAATAAATATGAAATAAAAGTACAATGAACGATACTATATGGTGAAATATTATAATCAAATACACAAGTCCTTTCTAAAATACTATAGCACTGGATTAAGAACATAAACTATATTTTACAGTAAAATAAAACTAAGGGGTGCCTTTAAGAGTTAAAAGATCACGACACTGTATTCTCAGCATCATCGTCATACTCGTCATCATCATAAAAATCTTCATCAGTTTCTGATTCGCCAGTGTTCACAACAAATACCACCTTATCTGTTATCATATCCAACAGGTGCTCCGTTTCCAAATAGTCTTCTACAACTTTATCAACGTGGTTACAAACAGATTCCCATTCTCACGAGTTATAGAAGCAAATTTGTTTCTAGCTAATGCCTCCACATCGGCTAACTTAAAGTAACATTTCTTGCAGCGACCAGTTTTTTACAATAGCCATATTTTCTCAATAGGGTTTAATTCGGGATGGTACGGTGGCAGCCTTAGAAACTATGCCCATGAGATGCTAGTAACTTATCTAATTTAAATTGTGGCGTTTCATTTTTATTTTTCTTTATTAGTTCATAAAGCTCTGGTTTTGTAAAGCTAGAATCAAAGAATATATTCCTTGCCGTCAACCACTCGATCATTTCAGCTTTTTTGTTCCAGAAGTTGGGTCATAATGAAGTTTTACATTATGATAAGACCATTGTCCACTATCAAAACACTTCTAGGTGGAAGATTAGGCACCAATTGTTTTGTCACCCATGTTAAAAAAATTTGTCGCATTCATATCATCGTGATAGTCACCTGATTTTGTACCTTTAAGAAAAAAAAAAACAAAGAATTTAATGGTGCTTTCATCTTAGAAATACATAATTCTTGCTTTTCAGAGCATTTGAGAACAAAAATATTAATGATTACATAATAAACTATAATACATTCAAGGAGTACCATAATATTAGATGAATAACGAAGTTTTCATCCATTAATATAATATTCTCATACAATACATTACTAAATACCTGATCGAAACATAAGTAATCCGTTATCTATGAAGCCCATTTTACCACCAGCATGCACCATGATTAAGCGGCTGCCTTCGAAATAGGTTTCTTCAGTCCTAACAGTGTACCATCTGACCATCCTTCGGCTGTGTATGGGAACTATGAATGTATGACTCATCCGTAAATACTATTGGTCTATTTTCATGGAGGTAACCTTGTAGTTGGCGTAGATATTTTATGCGTTTAGCTCGTATATCGTAGCTTTCCATCAATAATTTCCGTTTATCAGAAGTTCTTTGCCACCTGCAAGTGAATAAATATATAAATTTACTGTCATACATTAATTTTCTGTATGAGTACATACTTAAATCCATCTTTTTTAAACATTTGAGAGAGTGGTCAACCTCCTTCGAATGATATACCATTTTCTTGAATTTTTTCATAAATTCCTATAATTAAATAATAATGCTGTTGTATAAACATTAACATGTATATAAAAATTATGTACAATAGTACGAATTGTTTGTTTATCTTCAATACGAAGGGTACTTTTTGGACTGGGGCGTGTTCGTTTTCTGCCAGGGCTACTAAAGAGGTACTCTTCCTGCATCTACATCCTCGGCTTCCTTGACAATACTTCTGTATGTAATGTCAGATATTCCCGTTGCTGCAAGTAACTCTCTTATAGTGCGACAAAGGTATTATTGGAGCATTATTTGCAGCTTCTTCCTTCATAAATTTTAATACATGCGCAATGATTTCCCTTCCCTGGCTATGAATTATTTTGCCTTTCACGCCAACTTTCTTTGGTGTTGATGCGACTGTTTCAGCCATCATAAGCTTATAACTGATTATAAAAGAGATTTCTATAAAAAAATCTTATGCAATGCAGTCAACTTACCACTATCTATAAACGAAGTATGAGATGTCTTGAAAAAGACACTTATTTATATGAAGTAGGTAACACTAGATACTAATAAATAACACACGGTAAAAAAGCGATCAACTCCCACAAATTCAGAGACAGACACTAATTTGAATTTTGACAGATGCGAAATTGTCGACTGACGACGCCGCTGAATTCAAACACCCCTATAGCTGGCATAATGGACTCATCCGACGACTCCAGCGCCCAAAACGGATATGACGTAATATGTATTTCTTAAATTGTGACTACTATACCTACCCATTCAGGTAAATAACCCAATAACCAATCACATTGCGGCATGTGAATTCCATGTTTTTAAACGTAGTTTTACCAGAAAATTAAAGTAAAAATAACTTTCGCTACTAAAGTTATACATTTAGCGTCCGACAAATGGCTGAAAAACTTGTCAATTTTACCTACCTACATTCTTAAGCAAAGTTTAGTAACAAATACAAAACTATAGATGCTTTTCTCGGTCATTTTTCTTGGTATGTGCTTAGCTATATGAGGTCGTCGAGCACATTATTCATTTTTTTCGTATTACATGTTAATAAAATTTCTTGCAAATGTTATTTCCATTTTTGATGTATCACATTGCCAAAAAATCAAGACGAAGAAATTATTCCTTCTATATGTACATAACATTTAAATTCTAATGTCACTGAGCATACATATGACATGTTTTTTCAATTTCTATTTTTTTGAGACGTTTTTGAACATCTGTCCCATATCAAAACAGTAAGATAAGAAAATGATTACGAATCGATACCGGTAAAGCTTAAATTGAAAAGCCGAAGCCACCCACTTCCATTCAAGCATGCTGATCAATTTGATGGGTAATAATCTAATATTTAATAAATGCTCTCCGATTAGTATCTAACGATAATTCATACGAAATGGATATCCGCTTATGGATTTCCATTTCACTTCATCGGTTGTTTAATGACCTGCACGTTCTGTTATATCTACGGATAATTGATTATCAATTTCGGTCGAATTAGTGCGTAAATGGGCCACTAATAAAACGATATTTATTATTTTATGCCCGGTGAAAGCATCGAGGGGGGTTGAAAAGCACTTAGAATGAAACGGTATTTTCCAGGATGTGTATATGGCGGATTGTATGTCTAGATACCTACACGAGATTGATTTTTTGATAATTTCTTTTGTTAACGAAATGATTGATAGGATCTCCTAATGACTATAAAGTGTTATAAATTACTCATTTGAGAGGATATGGGATTTTTTTGTATATGTTATAAATGTTTCTTTATTTTACATCGTATGAATTTTTCTACTTGAATAGTGGGGATGGTTGAAAATGTATTGCCTTTATGGAAATCTGAGTATCGTATAACAAGAAGCTTTTACAGTTTAATTGCAGGGCAATGAGCTTTGAATTACTAAAATAATCCATGATAAAACAATGGTAACCTTAGAAAATATATATCTGTCTGAAAATTAAAAACTTATGAAGTCGTCGTTCTGAATGAAGAAATGTATTTTTTAATATGTAGTTCAATGGTTTATTGATAATGAATATCTAATTTGAATTTACTTGCAATCATAATGGAACAATCAGACTTTGACAAAGAATTAGCTATAATTGTTTTCCAAACAAATTATTGGTTGTATTTTGCTTCATTGCTTATCCGAATACCGATCAACTGAAGCATCAGTAAATCCAATATATTTTAGTATAAAATAAGATAGTTCGGGTTCGAAAGATTTGAGACTCAATTGCGCACAGATTCTTCGAGGGAATTAAAAATAATCCATGTTCTTCCTGTGAGGTTAAATGCGGACAATTACCTTCAATTCCTTATTGATGAATTGCCAGGTTTTCTAGATGATGTCAAACTGAATTTTTTGTATTAGATAGATAGTTTTCTTTTGCTGTTTTTCTTCAAATTATTCGTTTTAGGATGCTATTATTTTCATGTTGATAGCTTTGAAACAGATAAGCTTGCAACTTTTGTTCATATTGTGTTCTATTTGAGTTTCTTTTATATAGTTTTTTTTTTGCATTTTTGCATATCTTCATGTTTCTTCCGTTGAGTTTTCGGGAATGGCCGACTGTTTCTGTTGAAAATTCTTCTGTGATAAAACACGTTGTTGACCGTACAGGCGCATTTTCAGCATCAGATGAGTCAGTTAATCTATTTTCACTTACATCAACATTGTAGGGGAGTTTTCATATGCACCTGAAGCTATTTTGTATGTTTCATAAGTTAGTGCCATTGAAATCACTGATAAAAATGCATGGAAAATTCAGTAGGAACTTCGCATTGATTTATACCATAAAAATCATACAACCATCAAGAAACTTGTAAAATTCATTTGGAATATTGCGCTGTTTTATATCTTAGATGTCATATTGTGTGGTAATATTCAGCGGTAGACAGTAATTCTTCTGTTAAATGACATCAAAATTGGTAATTCCTAGCAAAAACTCATAATTCATAATAAAAGTTGATGCACGGATCAATTGCAATTTTTTTTACCATTGATCCGTGCATGATTTATTTTTTTTCATGATCCCTCTAAAACGAAAAATTACAGCAGTGGATGAATATTCAGTAACAGAGGCAGTAATTTTCCTGTTAGATGGCATAGAAATTTATAGTCCGTATAAAAATTCATGCACCGATCAATGGTAAAAAAATTCTTTTAGTGTAGGTATAGAAAGAGTGTATTATATTATACATAATCATGGTTTTGTCTAGGCTACTCCGCATCTAAGCATCGCAACTGGTGTTAGCAGCTTTTTTAGTGGACGTAGAACAGCCTAGGAGCTGTAGCTTTTAATCTTTGCTCATTTTAGGAAACGCTGTGACTGTGTTTTTATGAATCGGCTGCAGCAGTAATCATATTTTCTACGTATTGAGATGGTGGGTTATGCTTAGATCATACTTTTTTGGTAACTCACGTGCAAACAACTTGATATCTTTACGACGAAAAGAATAATAAGTACATGCATAATGTTTGCATACATAAATTAATTCTAATTCTGCTAATTGGTACAAGAGGCTCTAAACGAGTCCTAATGTTACTCAAGTGATTGAAGATGCTGGAATGAAATTAGTATTAAAGAAAAATAGATAATTTTATTCGATAATTGATATAACGTATACTTATATACAGGCTGATTCTCAATATATGCGACAAACTTTAAGCGCTGATGCCTGGGGTTATTTTGATCATAAAAGTTCATAAGAACATATGTCCAAAATCGCTTAGATCTAAAGCTGTACAACGTTTAATAGTAAGTTAACATAATTAATGTTTTTATTATAAATTACAAAATAATTAGTAAAACAAAATTAACTTATACTAACTGTTGAAAATGGCCGCCCCCAACTGCAATACAAGCTTCTATCCTCCGTCGTATTGACTGGCGAGTCTGTTCTAAAATACCAGAGGTATTTCGTATTGATTGAAAAGCTGCGATAATACGATTCCTCAGTTCATCGACATTTTCAATGGGAGTCGTATAAACTAATGATTTAAGGTGACCCCAGAGAAAAAGATCCAAAGAATTTAAATCTGGAGACCGAGGAGGCCACGGTTGTAGACCTCCTCGTCCTATCCACCGATTTGGATACGTATTGTCCAAAAACTCACAAGCAACTAAATTAAAATGCGCTGGAGCACCGTCATGCATAAAATACATTTGTAATCTTAATTGCAACGAAACTTCTTCCAGCAGTAGTGGTAGCTCCTCTTCACAAAAATTGCGGTATACCTCGCCATTTAACCGCATCGGTAAAAAATGTACACCTATCAAGTGATCTCCAACAATTCCGGCCCACACATTGACAGAGAATTGATGTTGATAACGGGCATTCACTAGTTCGGGGATCACAGGATTTTATGCGATTTTGTGTTGCATCCATTGACAAAAAGGCACTCTTTGCGGAAAATCTGCCGGCAAAAGTGCCTGCACCCGTTGAATGTGATATGGATACAACAGTTGATCTTTCAATATTCTCCAAACTGTGGCCTGACTAATGTTTAAAGCAAATGAAATTTTTCTGGTGCTTGTAGTAGGATGTTCCTCAATTCCATTTAGTACCATTTCTTCAACTTGTGAAGTTCTCACTGTAGATGGGTGCCCGTTATCAGTCGTCCGTTTTTTTAAATTTCTCGTTTCACTAAGACGTTGATGAAAACGGGCAAATATTGAATGATGCGGGATGATACGGTTCGGGTATCGTTCTTCATAAAGACATCTAGCAGCACGCGAATTTCCAGTGGCAAGACCGTAAACGAAATGCATATCACACATCTCAGCATTCGTGTAATTCATTTTAGAAAACAGAAACTGGCAATAAACTGAATGAATACTCTGACAACTATTGACAAATATTGAAATGACAAATAAACAATTCCCCCTCAACACAATAGTTTTTGAAGAACAAAGTGTGATATTATATCGTGTTAGTCATAGTTCATAATTTATTATTAAACATTCAATAACTTTAAAACCAAACCGTTTTGTACATATACTCATATGAACTTTTATGATCAAAGTAACCTCAGGAATTAGCTTTTAAAGTTTGTCGCAAATATTGAGAATCACCCTGTATACATTACATCTCATCAATTTAATTACAAGTTCCAACCGTACACTAACAGAAACCCAGCGCTCATGATTTTATCTCCCTTTCAGACATGATTATCTATCTGTCTATGCAATATAACAAGTATAATCTGCCTACATGCGAGCGCTTCACAATCATCACCGCTAGAAATAGATTGAAATGCTTCCATAATACCAACTGGAACAAACGCTCAGTATGCTAACCAATCAACCGACGGGCTTTAACTGTAACGGAAAACCTGCAGCGAACAAAAAAAATAAAAAATAAGCCCACAACGTACCGTTATTTGTGCGAACACGGGAGGTGAAATTAGATTTCTCGTTGATCGGGAAAAAAAAGGCTGCGAAGTGGCACACGGCGCTTTGTTTTAGCGGGGTATTACGATGTGTTGGTTGCCATGGGGACCGATAAGCAACCGCGAATCGCATGTTTTTGGTACATTCCTGGCGTGCGTTAATGTGTATTGGGTAACATTGAAGTCGATTGTTGATTGTAATTGGCCTTTGGTTTCTGATTTATGGTTTAATATCACGTGTATTAATGTGTGAGGTTGAATTCCAGTCTTCGGTGGGACACCAGTACATCTTACCCGGAGAATTTTCTAAGAATTGCTTAATATTTAAGTCAAATATGGCAATAAAAAAACATTGCTTGTATACAGGGTGATTCTCAATATATGCGACAAACTTTAAGCGCTGATTCCTGGGGTTATTTTGATCATAAAAGTTCATAAGAACATACGTCCAAAATCGCTTAGTTATAAAGTTGTACAATGTTTAATAGTAAGTTCACATAATTTAATGTTTTTATTATAAATTAATAAAATAATTAGTAAAACAAAGTTAACTTATACTAACTGTTGAAAATGACCGCCCCCAACTGCAATACAAGCTTCTATCCTCCGTCGTATTGATTGGCGAGTCCGTTCTAAAATACCAGGGGTATTTCGAATTGTTTGAAAAGCTGCGATAATACGATTTCTCAGTTCATCGACAATTTCAATGGGAGTCGTATAAACTAATGATTTAAGGTGACCCCAGAGGAAAAAAGTCCAAAGAATTTAAGTCTGGAGACCGAGAAGGCCACGGTATTGTCCAAAAACTCACGAGCTACTAAACTAAAATGCGCTGGAGCACCGTCATGCATAAAATACATTGTAATCTTAATTGCAAAGGAACTTCTTCCAGCAGTAGGGGTAGCTCCTCTTCAAGAAAATTGCGGTATACCTCGCCATTTAACCGCATCGGTAAAAAATATGGACCTATCAAGTGATCTCCAACAATTCCGGCACACACATTGACAGAGAATTGATGTTGATGATGGGCATTCACTAGTTCGTGCGGATTTTCTTCGGTCCATATGTGATTATTATGAAAATTAATAATCGCGTTTCTAGATGAAGTAGCCTCGTCGGTGAAGAATATTTGAGCCAAATAGTCAGGATTTTGTGCGATTTTGTGTTGCATCCATTGACAAAAAACCATTCTGCGGAAAATCTGCCGGCAAAAGTACCTGCACCCGTTGAATGTGATATGGATACAACAGTTGATCTTTCAATATTCTCCAAAACTGTGACCTGACTAATGTTTAAAGCAAACGCAATTTTTCTGGTGCTTGTAGTAGGATGTTCCTCAATTTCATTTAGTACCATTTCTTCAACTTGTAGAGTTCTCACTGTAGAATGGGTGCCCGTTATCAGTCGTTCCGTTTTTTTTTAAATTTCCCGTTTCACTAAGACGTTGGTGAAGAGGGCAAATATTGAATGATGCGGGGATGATACGGTTCGGGTATCGTTCTTCATAAAGACGTCTAGCAGCACGTGAATTTCCATTGGCAAGACCGTAAACGAAATTTATATCACACATCTCAGCATTCGTGTAATTCATTTTAGAAAACAGAAAATGGCAATAAACTGAATGAATACTCTGACAACTATTGACACATATTGAAATGATAAATAAACAATTCCCTCTCAACACAATAGTTTTTGAAGAACTAACTGTGATATTATATCGTGTTAGTCATAGTTCATAATTTATTATTAAACATTCAATAACTTTAAAATCAAACCGTTTTGGACATATACTCATATGAACTTTTATGATCAAAATAACCTCAGGAATCAGCTCTTAAAGTTTGTCGCATATATTGGGAATCACCATGTTTACTGAAAACGGAATCAATAATTGAAATAAATTAAAAGCATTCAAGATAAGTTCTTTTTAAAGAAGGGTAACTGTAGAACATATTGCTAAATTACATATAAAACATCGTAAATTAAAGTCAAGTTATGTCTAAGTTAATTAATTAACTATAAAAAAAGGAAGGATAAAAAATTTAATAAGATAAAAGAAGGTGCTTTTTATTATTCAGTAGATATTTCTATATAGAACCACACAAAAAGCAAGAATGTGAAAGCTTTATTCACTAGAATACTATATACAAACATATGTGTCAAAATCTGCTTCGACACTCGACTACCCAACCTCGATTAAGAGATTTGAAAGATTTAAAGATTAAACGTGTAAACAACTTGCTCTTTTGAGTACATTAATTACTTGACATAATAACACACAAATATTTTGTTCGCAGCGGTGTTAAACAAATCTGATTTTGAGTGGGACACCTATTACTGTTAACAACGGCGTGTTCAGGTAGAAACCTTTTTTCGAAAACCAACACCTAAGTTTAATTAATGACAAAAGGAGGATCCATCTCAGATGGAAGTGCACTCGCACACAGAGGTTATACGCACTATACAACATCTGTTTTCAGATGTGTTATATACGAATGCATTTTGTTGGAATAGTTTTGAAGCTTTGTGGATGAACGCGAAATGCGAAAGGTGGTTCGTATTGTGTAGAAAGTGGGTTTTCATTTTAATAAAAAGTACTTCTTTTAAGGATATAAGTTGCTATAAATTACACACAATAAATGTTTTACGATATTTGAAACTATTACTTACGAAGTATTGATCCGATCAGTAAAAAATCTAGAGTAGATTAATTCATTCGCTTTAAATAGGTACATATATTAACTATTTTTTCTATTTCAGTACTATAATGAAGCAATTTCTAAATTATATATTATTCTGTTTCCAGTATCTTTGTAATTTTGGGATTGGTACCGTTTTTCAACTTACACCTGTCATAAGTTATTTCATTGTTGTTTTGGTAATTGGTTTTATTCATTACAGAATGGGAAATAATAAGATGTCTTATTACTGTTGTTTAAAAAGAAACTTGAAACTTAAATAGTACAGCCTAGAATTTATAAAATCCTGCTAATTTGTTCATTAAGGCGGTAAAACAGAATATGATTTTATTGGCATTAATTTAAAAATTAATTAATAGAAATAACTAGAAATCTTTTATCTGTGATAATCCCGTGGTGCCAAGAATTGTAATGCTTGAATGCAATTGCACTCTCCAGCGTTAAGTTTCCCAAGTTTTATCATGTCAAAAAATACAGATATATTATATTGTAGTGGTTGAATAAATTGATATTATTTAATTGTACTGTTTTCAGTTTTATTCATATCTGTATAAAATAATAAAAAGGTTATAACAAAAAAGGATAAAAAATGTCCCAGTAAACAATTAGACGATGCACACACAAAAAAATAATTATTCAATTTGAATATAAATGCATCACATTGAATATAACATAACTTCCTATATAAGCACGAAGATGATGTATTTATATTGTTAGACGAAATTTTTTTTAGTTCAAATGTAATCAATATACTAAAATTATTATTAACATATAATATTTTCACCACAAAAACAATTATTTTAGATTTGAGTAAATAGATTTTCTGAACTGGATACTATCATATTTATGCTTTAATAAATTATATACATTTGTAGAAGTATATAAAAGTATTATTTGAAGTTTGCCATTATTTGGCTTCAAAATATAAGTATATATGAACTGATATACTTCCTGCTTAATCTAAGCATTCTACTATTCAGGGTAATAATTACATACTAATTTTGTGTCTGTAACACAAAAACCTCGTAGGGAAATTAATAAATAAAGAAATAATTATGTAATTAAATAAATAAATAGTTACAATGTTTGGGAGAAGGTAGCGTATCGGGGTACTCCAGGAGTGCGCACGGGATATTGGTGCGTATATATAATATTTTTACCACAAAAATAATTATTTTAGATTTGAGTAAATAGATTTTCTCAACTGGAAACTATCATATTTATGCCTTAATAATTTATGTACATTTGAATAGAAGTAATAAAAGTATTATTTGAAGTATTGCCATTATTTGCTTCCAAAATATAAGTATATTGAACTGATAATACTTACCTGCTTAATCTAAGCAATTCTACTATTCAAGGGTAATAATTACCTACTAATTTTGTGTCTGTAACACCAAAAAACCTCGGTAGGGAAAAATTAATAAATAAAGAAATATTATGTAATTAAATAAATTATAGTTTTACAATGTTTGGGAGAAGGTAGCGTATCGGGGTACTCCAGGAGTGCGCACGGGATATTGATGCGTAGAGGTATAGATGTTATGCGTATCCGTCGCTGCGACCGGGGTTCTCGGGATATTTTTCACTCAATGCCTGGGCCTGGTATCTAGTCGGCGTTGGTTACTGATATAATTTCAATCAGTATAATAATTTGCTGGTATTACCTACTGAAAACTAATAACCAGTAAATACCAACATATGTTTGTTAATGTACACACCTGCAATGTTCATATATTATCGACACAATGGCGCTGACTCTAAATATTATTTCAAAGTTTTTTAAACCAGTAATCCTTTAATATTAGATAACAAGTACGTACTTACCTTCGAATATTTTAATGGTAGCATCTGTGCATTAGCCCCATTCCAACCCATTCTCTAAGTAGCTGTGAAACGGCTGGGGTATCCATTTAGATTTACTTACACTCACAACCAACAACATTGTCCGCTGGTCAATCAAAAAGTGACGCCAAGTATAGTCTATGTATATGCAAAACTCCCTAAACTCCCCTAAAAAAGAGGGAACCAATGGTAGATAATTTTGGTGCAATAAATGCTGGGGTAAAATTCGTTTCAAATATTTCAATACTATGGTAATTTCAATTTGATATTTCATGTTTTCAGTACAAAACATTTAATAATTTTATATAGTAATTCATTATACCAGACGTATAAGGGATTTTATTTTGAATCTACAGACTTTCTTACTATAATTGCATAGATTTATTCCTTACAACAATAACAATGCTCATTTGGAGGAAGTATACTTCAATGCAAATATTTATATTATTTGTTCTAAGAGTATATTGTGTTTTCAGAGAATTTACTCTTATATTCTAACCAACAAGTTTAGTTCATTTAAACATATATTAAGTTTCGATTTCTGAATAAATAAAAATATTCAGATTGGTAATAGATTTTTTTTGTGTGCAGATGATGTAGAAGACTTTTGCATTTGACAAGTTGTTCAAGGACACTGTTTTCAATTTAATTAATTTTTGAATTCATTTTATAACAGACTCCTCCATTTCATGCTTTTCTGAACCTGTCTCTTTCAATATCCGACACGAATTAAAATACAATTTACGGAAGAGGCGCACAAATTCATATTTTTTCATATTACCAGAGTCTACATATATAAGCATATAGAATATCCGCACCTGTTGGTTATGTCCGGCTGTCTCCTGTTTAAAATCTGAAGGGCGTTCGTTACATCTAAAGAAGCTATACTTTAATCCTTGGCGCTGCTCACTTAAATATGTCTTAATAATAATTTCGTACGTGCTATTAACCAGCAGGTGCTTGATGTTCTTCCACATTAATAATAATAAAAAGGAAATAAATGAAAAAATGAACCATTTACATAATTTTCAATTTAAGTTACCTGATAAACATTCGGCCACAGAAGTGTGTTGTCTATCCTTCTCGATTTATTACTCCGCCATGTAATTATTATTTTGTGTACAAACGTACCTGTTTGTAAATTTAGTATATATATTGGGTATTAATTAATTTTCATCTCGTAGACGTGGAGATTAGATACACAGGGTGATTCTCAATATATGCGACAAACTTTAAGCGCTGATTCCTGGGGTTATTTGATCAAAAAGTTTAATAGAACATATGTCCAAAACGCTTAGTTCTAAATTGTACAATGTTTAATAGTAAGTTAACTAATTAATGTTTTTATTATAAATTAAAAATAATTAGTAAAACAAATTAACTTATACTACTGTTGAAAATGACCGCCCCAACTGCAATACAAGCTCTATCCTCCGTCGTACTGACTGGCGAGTCCGTTCTAAAATACCAGGGGTATTTCGAATTGTTTGAAAAGCTGCGATAATACGATTTCTCAGTTCATCGACATTTTCAATGGGAGTCGTATAAACTAACAATTTGCACCATCACAGTTATTTTTATTAGGAACTTGAATAAATGATCTGTCAGATTCTTTATTTTTATCCATGACTCAAATTCATTCCATTAAAGTATAAAAAGATAAATTGTATGAATTTCGCACCAAAAGCATTACAACACTCTTATTTGAAGTTCATTGTTAATCTCACATCCCGCTAATTAATAAAGATTTAATTGAGGTATTGGCCTCTGCAAAACTCTTTTTTTTAGTTATTACAATAAAATACCATGATCAAAAACAATCAAAAGACAAGCAGATCTATGAGAACAACAAATTTGACACCACGTTCATCATGACACAATATTTAACCTATATCCATCCCATGTATTATACCAACGTCAATCGTATCAATGCAAATAATTAAAATCGGTCATCCATTCCAAATCAAAGGTGAACATACGTGCACCTCTGATTACACAAACACACTGAGAAAAGCCGAGAGAGAACGAAAAAAAAAATCAGACACGACATCTGCAATGCAAACAAGGCAATAAAATTACTGTTGAGAGAGCATCCAGTCAATTTACGAGTTTGCCCGTCATGAACTAGAATTACACGTAATTTTGGTCCTTCGAAGGAACCTTGTTTATTTTCCATTACTCTTCATTACACTAATTGAATTAAAAACGTCAGGCGAGGTAAAGTATGCGAGCCATTATACCAACACAATCCCGGCGCATACACACAACGGTTCTCGATCGGAGACATCATCTGTTGGTGTTTCGATTTTGTATAATTGCTATGGCGGCGCTCTTATTGAAAGTTGCCTACTTGGGGAAATATCTGCTCGGATGTTTGGAATATCGCCATGCTAGAGCCAAATATTTAAAGAACAGAAGTAAAAAATGGCAATGGAGATGTCGTAAGAGTTCTACTAACCTAGTTTGTCTTAAAGGGGAAAATTATTTGCAAAATTGAAGTTTAAGAAAGGGACTTTGAACATTTTTAGGAATATGCTCCAAAAGTCTCGAATTATCACTGCAAATCATGCGCATTAGTACACCTATTAGATGTCTTTTCTGTGTTCGCCGCGACAAATCAAATATGTTAAAGAAAAGGATCCGTATAACGAAAACAACGCCGGTGTCAGCGTAAGAGAGCTTCCATCCGTTGTACGTAGTACTTGAAACAGCAAAACAGACACGATCTGCAAGGAAAAAGATAGGACAATCGAGAGAATCTCTTCTAGCAATGAAAACTCTTGATGTTTCTTCTATCTTTCAGATATGGTAAATACAATAATTCACAGTGAAGATGCCCTTCAATTTCCAAAAGTATAACGGAAAATATGATTTAATTAATTTGAATTGACGAAAAACATTTTTTTTTAAAAGAATATTTATCAATTTATTTTTAAATACCAACTACATGAAATCTCCAAGTTGAGAGTATCCGTACCAAAGAAACTAATTTTAAATAAAACAGTTATCGTATGATAGACATATACAGGGTGATTCTCAATATATGCGACAAACTCTAAGAGCTGATTCCTGAGGTTATTTTGAGTCACAAACTTCATATGAGTATATGTCAAAACGGTTTGGTTTTTAAAGTTATTGAATGTTTAATAATAAATTATGACTAATGACTAACACGATATAAAATCAACAGTTGGTTCTTTAAAAAATTATTGTGTTGGAGGGAATTGTTTATTTGTCATTTCAATTTTTGTCAATAGTTGTCAAAGTATTCATTCAGTTTATTGCCAGTTTCTGTTTTCTAAAATGAATTACACGAATGCCGAGATGTGTGATATGCATTTCGTTTACGGTCTTGTCAATGGAAATTCGCGGGCTGCTAGACGTCTTTATGAAGAACGATACCCGAACCGTATCATCCCGCATCACTCAATATTTGCCCGTCTTCACCAACGTCTTAATGAAAGGGAAATTTTAAAAACGGACGACTGATAACGGGCACCCATCTACAGTGAGACTCCACAAGTTTGAAGAAATGTTGAAGAAATTGAGAACATCCTACCACAAGCACCAGAAAAATTGCGTTTGCTTTAAACATTAGTCAGGCCACAGTTTTGGAGAATATTGAAAGATCAACTGTTGTATCCATATCACATTCAACGGGTGCAGGCACTTTTGCCGGCAGATTTTCCGCAAGAGTGGCTTTTTTGTCAATGGATGTAACACAAATCGCACAAAATCCTGACTATTTGGCTCAAATATATCTTCACCGAACGAGGCTACTTTTCCTAGAAACGCGATTATTATTTTCATAATAATCACACATGGGCCGAAGAAAATCCGCACGAACTAGTGAATACCGTCATCAACATCAATTCTCTGTCAATGTGTGGGCCGAATTGTTGGAGATCATTGATAGGTCCACAATTTTTACCGATGCGGTTAAATGGCGAGGTATAACCGCATTTTCTTGAAGAGGAGCTACCCTACTGCTGGAAGAAGTTCCGTTGCAATTAAGATTACAAATGTATTTTAGGCATGAAGGTGCTCCAACGCATTTAAGTTAGTCTGCTGGCGAGTTTTTTGGACAATACGTATCCAGATCGGTGGATAGGGAGGGGAGGTCCACAACTGTGGGCCTCATCGGTCTCTCAGACTTTAAATTCTTTGGACTTTTTTTTTTCTGGGGTCACCTTAAATCAATTAGTT
>RXPK01000275.1:1287784-1408615 GCA_004143645.1 Protaetia brevitarsis
ATATCGACAAATTTTATTAGTCATGTTCAGAATTGTCAGATATTCTATTATTATGATAATAGGTACCATCTTTAACAAATTAACTGCGAATTGGAAGCTCCACAAATCTTCGTATTATTTATGCAATCAAAACTGCAACAGAATTGTTTGCAAATAATTTTTTAATTACTATTTCAGTGTGCTGTAGCTTCGATTGCTTAATTAGCTGCTTAGATTCGCATTTAATTTCCTAAAGATACCTTGATTACCTTGATACGGATTATATCACCCATCTCTAGACAGAACGTGTTTCGACGCTTCGACATTGAAAAGTATCAAAGATGCCGACTCAAATAATCTTATTGAGTATACTGTGGTCTGACTTTGTATAGGAGTTATATCTAATAAATGAAAACACTTTAACATGATGGTTTTATGACATTTTAAATCTTATCTTTATGTTTTGTTCGTAAAATGGAATGATAAGGAACTTCATTCTATAATACAATGTCCCAAAAATAAATACTTTCGATTTAAGGAAACGGAAATGTTACGGAAAATATAAATACAACATCTGTGCTAGAGATAGACACACAAAATATTCAATCACCCCGCCTACACGATATTTCATTGATTCACCACCGTTATTTCGGAATACGTGAATTTCCATTCACAAGAAGACTTTTATTTGGTCTTCGCTTGAGAACCGAATTGGCGACGAATGTGAGCCATAAATCCATCAATGTTGACTGGTGGAGAGGTGCAAGTTCAATAACCTATTCGAATGTTTTTTTTTTCATCTATATGGTTTCGTATATGTCCAATTCTCGCGGTGAAGGTACGCTCTTCACCAATTCAAGGTTTCCCATATTGATATTAGGTCCGATATCGTTGATACGTTATGCAACGCCGGATGATTTAAATCTCTCTTAGCGATAACTTGCTAGTTCCGATAATAGATTTCGTATGTTCAATGTAAACTTCAATGCAGTCGATTTTGTAAATGCTCGATATTTCAATGGGATGGAGTTTATCTTTCGCGTTGCCTAAGGACATCTCAATATGTTTAGTGCAGTGAAATGTATTTTTAGAATTTGTTCTTTAAAAAAATCGCCAAGAGGCAATTTAGAACTTTTCGCAGTGTTTAAAATTCGTATATTCTACTTTGGGATCCTTATATTCCCAAATACATATACTATACTACTCTATAGAGCAGTAACCATCATAGATCGCCACCCGGCTAATATGTCTATTTATAATTATTTATATATTAGAGATATATGAATTTAAATGTATATAAACGACAACACACACTTCCATAGATATTATTATCATGTTTTCGCATTCCTTTTCAGTTATAAAACTACATCATCATTAATTTATTACAAGATATTAAAATTTGCGATAAATTATTATTTTATATTCTCTTGTGACGTTTTAGACCTGAGGATGGCAGAATAGCCGAAACATGTAGTCTAAAGAAACATACAAATTTAAATAAAATGAAGAAAGACAGTGGTTATTATTTACTGTTTTATCAAATTTACACTTCACTAATTACGGACAATATGGATATATTTCTAATATTATTGCTTATCACTAAATTAAGTATCTGAGAAGGATGGTTTTTCATCTCTTATACTAGCTATTTTAAAGTTCGACAATTCCTAAAATATATTACCTGACCAAAATTCACAAGTCGGGAATATCTATGAGACCAATAATTGTGTGAGATATAATTCGGCTATGTAAAAGTTGTCCACATAGCTACTGAAACAATACAAAAAAAAAAAACAAGTGATTTTTTTTTAGATTTTTTTTTTTAATGAAGCAAATAATGTGAACTACATACTAGTGCTGGTTAATTTTGGATCCGGATAATTTACCATCCGGATATCGGTTCTTTATGTAATCCCGATCCGTTATCCGAAACCTCGGATTCGGATCCACTGTCCGAAACCTTTGATCCAGATCTGTTATCCGAAACCCTCGGAACCGGATCCACTATCCAAAATCTCAGATCTGGATCTGCTATCCGAACCTCGTATGCGGGGCAATAATCATTATGTAATGCAAGTAATGTGTACTATTGACTCAAAAAAAGATGACATAGGGAAGAAGCCATAAGGCAACATAGAGAAAGATACATCTCCTTTAATCTACCAGCCTACATGTGTGTAGATTCTAAACATTATTTTGTTATTGAATTCTTCTGCGGAAACTGTAAAGCAAAACACTGCGAATGTAAATCTAGCTCAAAATGTTGCGGCATCTTTGTCGCATAACATCAAGGGGATTATCTTTAGAAACGATTGTCGACATATATACCTTTCCTTTGTTGTTTATTTTAGCCATCGATTACTCCAGGTGACTAGATGGCATTTTTTGTGCAAACATTTAAAATGTGGTTCTTGTATAATTATTTGAAGAAAAAATTTACATTACTTCAAGTACAAAAAACTGTTTAAGGTTTAGTTTTATAAGAATTTCTGGTAATATAGATGTATAAAATAATCAGACATAAATGCCAAATGGCAATTTTTTACTGAAAAAGTTTAGAAAATATGGAAAAATCTTATTTTTTATTAAAAATTATTTCAATAGTTGTTAAAAAAATTACTTTCTCGAATGTGGAGTTTCACAAAAAGAATTTTGTTCAGCTTTAACAAAGACTTATACTTACTAATTATCTTAGACATCTCATTGGCAGAATTTTACGTTTAAATGTCAAGACTAACTCTCCGGTCTCACTTACTGGTGGCCGGGTTTGTGTTTATCGTCAGAGATTGAAACATACCTATACCTATTTCGTCAGCACAGCTTAGAAGAGTCTTTTATCCCCCAAGATGTTGCCATGGTCTTTTACAATGGTAACACTCTGGAAAGGTTGGAGATTTTTAATAACTTAACAGAAAATTAACAGTTGTTGGAAAGGAGGACTAGAAATAAATAGAATCAATTGTAAAAATTGTAATAAATGTTGTGCTGGCCAAAGTTCCCAATCTTTGAAGAAACATTTGAAGCAACACCAATATGACGTATCCACTGGAAATAGCCGCACATGTCTTTCGCATTGCATCTTTAGGTGGTGTTTTTGATTTTTATAATCCCACCATTCTTCATTATGAAGACAATTTCCAAAAGAGATTAATATCTGAAGTATTACATAACTAACTGCAATTTTAAAACTGATACTATCAATAATTTTAAGCAACTTTTATAAGGTTATTATTTCACATCTTCAACATTGATTAAATTAAACAAACATAAAAAAAAACTATTTCGCTGTATTGTTTTGAACCATAATATATACTTATCTAATTATTATTTTCTTTATTTAATTTTAATCTGTAACTTTTTAATTGCTTTATTCCTTTCGGAATTTATCATTCTTGTTTATTGGAGTCCGTGGTACATACACCCAATTGTTGTTTTACAAAAACTTGCTTTCCTTACCAGCGCAGGTATATATTCACCGATTTTATTCATTCTTGTTTGTTCTGTCCCCGTTTACACTAAATTTTAACTGTGGTTTAATTATTTACCTTTTCCTACACTGAGTGTGTGGAGTGATTCCAGTGTTCGTTAATTTGTTGTTTTATATATTTTTGACATTATTCTTTAATTAATAAATAAATAATTAACCCTTTTTGTTCACGTCATTTTTGTTATTTCATTTTTAGCTTGATAAAAACCAAAGATTATATGGTCGAAACGTTGCTGCAAATTAAAAAAAAAACAAAGAAAAAATTGTTTATTGGTCGCCGTCTTACTCTAATTATACCAGAAGACTGTGGCAATATTGGGTGGTGGTACCAATCATGGGGGCAACTCCCTCCCTCTCTTCCCCCTCCATTTGATTAATTTTACAAAGTTTTAAATCAGTTTAGCTCAGCTTGCAGTAATTTATTACCTCATTTATTGCTAAGTCCCGTTATTACAATCGTGATTTAAGGATTAAATATGGCAAGGTCAAGTTTTTTTTTTATTTAAATCGATTGTAAGTCTAAAGTGAAGTTTAAACCGAAGATTATTGATCTACGGTTTAAACCGCGATTGTAATAACGGCCCTAACAAAAATAATACCTACACAAAAAAAATATAATGTACACAAATTTAGATGCCATTTTAAAATGAAAAATACATTAAGTTCTTGTCGCGAATACTTATTTCCATAAATATAAATACCAACGTATTTCCTTCAGAATTGCATATATTTAGTTTATACATGGGACACTTGTTTACATTCCCCCACCTAACTAACCCAAAATAATTCAGGTGTTTTTGTGATTTTATATCGACGAAAACATAACACAACATAAAACACATGAGTTATTTATGGGAAGATCGTCGAGTAAAATATAATGGATATTCTAAGCTAAAGTGGACGCATTTTTTACAAAGCATGGTAAACATAATTTTTATTTTCTTTGTTTGTTTACCTAAGCAAATGGCTTTTTTTTTTGCTTAATACACTATTATGAAATATTATAGTATATACTAGAGAATTCTAGATTATTTGTTAGCAAATGAAGATTGTTTCTATAGTATTTAGTATTATACCTAATAGGGTGATTTTTTATTGTTTTTTGAATTGGCGATATTTTGGTTTTATGGCAGAAACCGACTATTTTCGCATTTATTATTTGCTTATATTGTTATATTTAACTTCACAACTAGAAAAACAAAGGTTGATACCTATGTCAACTGATTCTGTCTGACATGTTCAATAGAAACCGTAATTAGCAAAATCCCAAAAAAGCGGCTTTACAGTTCACAATTTTTCTTACGTGCAATAAAAATTGCCCGAATACAATTTTTTATTGCACGCAATAAAAAAATTGCGAACTGCAGAGCGGCCTTAGCAATAGTAGCTCCATTCTGGGTACTATAAAGCTTCACATCACTAATATTTTTCTGGGGTATTTAGTGGGGCATATGTTCTATCCTTGTCTATGGGAATGCATCAATGAAAGTACCGCAATCGTGGTTGTTATCACAACCGCTTTGCCTGTTTCCAACTTTCTAGATGTGTCCGATTGCAAATACCCAGAAAATATCGTTGCTCAAACTTAAGTAAGGAAGTGAAAAGCCATACCTCATATTAATTAATGTTATAATTTATAATACTTCTGCTCCATATAATCTGCTAAAATAAGATATACGTATATTAAAATAAATGTAAATTTGATATCTGATCTTTACACGCAAGCACTGACGTATAGGGAACACAAAGCGATTGACCTTGATAAGCATACCTTAACACTCGCAATTTTATTTTCCCACATTTCGAAGCAGCCTGTCTCGCCTCTCCCCTTTATTTACATACCTACATATGTACATACAATGCTACATATAGATATATACGTATGTGAACGTCATACTAAATGAACGTGGTGTTGATATAACGGCTAAATAATTAGATGTATCATCATTCTCGCGCGAAACGTGTTCAGTACGAACCAGCTGTGTTTCGTGGCAAGTCATTGACAATTGGCATAATCAGCAAGGAATCGACAACGATTGCCTTTGTTGTGAGGTGTTTAGTGAAAAAATCCCGTCAGTGAAATTGCCGAGATAAAAGCGCATTAAGAAATCGCTTATAATTTATTACTGAAATACTTCGTTCCGTTATCTTATAACTTCGATTATGAAAAATGTGTGTAAAACTTAAGCTAATTAAAGATCCCGTTAGTATATGGTATTATCTGAAATAATATTGACAGAAGAGCAAGTGTGTTTACATTATTTATCTCTCTCCTTGTGTTTTAAATAAGAAAGAAGAATTGTCGATATAAAGGTTAGTGAACGTTATATTTATGCCGGTACTTTCTTTGTTCTTACGCGCGTTATTCTTATTATGTTACAGTGTTTCCAGATGGATGGTGCGGTAGTTATAGAACGTTTTAATTCCTCCAGTCATTGTACCTATTGCAAAGGTCCACTTGAATGTTCAATAAAAACAGTTAATAATGGAACTTTTTGCGAAACGTGCTTCGATAAGTCAGCCCACGTCTGTGACCCTGAAAGTTTGAACCTCGAATTTGTTATGGTAAATTTGTTGATGCCTTGCAAGTATAGTTTTAGGGGTTGCAACAAAACAGGGACGTCTTCGGTAATTGCAACGCACGAAAAAAAGTGCGTCCATCGTGATAAAATATGTCCTCTCTATGATTTGCAAAAATGTGCTATTTGTGATCATATATCCGATTTAATGCAACACTTTTCCGAACACCACTTATCGCAAATTCACGTAAGTGATAGTAATTCAATTGAATTAACGTATGAATTAAGTGACCAATCGATTAACGAGTTTTGGGCGCTAATATTCGAAGAAGAGAGCGTTTTATTAAATGTGAAACAAAGAAATGACAAATTATTTTTCTTAACTTATGATATTGGCAATGCAGAGGATATACAATCTATAACATGCAAAATACAACATCGCAATAGCGATGTTTACACTAATGAAAAAAATTGCAAACTTTTACGAAATGAAAAATTGGGAGATGTAGAATTTGAAGACGACGCAATTTGGTTTAGTAAGACAATTTTAGAAAGCTATTTCGGACACACTTTAAATACAACGATTACTTTGGAAAGAGATACTGCAAATATTAGCAACGACGAAATACTATCAAGGTTAGAATGTCCAGTGTGTAACAATTTTATGAGAAAAAACATTAAACTTTGTGCTGTTGGGCATAGTGTTTGCAACGATTGCGAATCCAAATTAGATAAGTGTCCAATATGCACGCTTCCTTTTTGCGGAGCACGAATTTTGCGCTAGAGGGCATTAGCGATTTATTGAATATTTTAGCAAATAATGAAAAAATAGAATGTCCCTTAAAAAAGGATCTACATTGTCAATGGAGAGGAAACGATACAAGTGTTATGGAACATCTGCAAGATCTTCATAGCGACAGAATAACAGTTAATAAGAATCTTAGACGTGTATTGGAATAACACCACGGAATTTTTAGAACAAATTACTGGTGACTTATGGACAAGTTTTCAAAGTTGTTTGCAGAAAAGAGAAGTACGACGATGTGATGGCCGTTATAATTGAATTAGTTGGACATGACGAAGACGCCCAAAAATACTATTATAATATTTGTTTTAACTCCTTATATAAACAAAGTATTATTTGGTATACGAAATCAAAAGTTTTTGCCAGAAGACGTGTGGAGTTTTATGTGGATTACTTAGCGATAGGCCGTATTTTATGTAATAATCAATTTGACATATCTTATACTATAACTAAAAACAATAATTAATATTATTTTTATATTTATCTTTTTATTACAAAAGTAAATTATTGTGCAAAAGATTTTCCTTTTTTATTACAATAGCAATATAAATTCAAATTCTCTCATGTGGGTAAACGCCATTTTTTATAGCAGCTTACAACAATTGCCTGCATAAACTGTTCATGTTTATATGATGTCGTCGCCTGGATATTTATTTATTTATGACCAATAGGGTAAGTTTACAAGGGTCACATACATATACATACATAAACAGCATATTAACCCTTACAATTGACAATTACGATATGTATAAACAACAAATATTCTGTCATCTAAAACTACAAACTAAAAGCTAGGAAATAGAAACTACAAACCAGTACGCCACAGTCGACCATCAAGGAAACTGTAAGTATTAAAACAATTGAGTCTTAATAAGTTTATTGAATTCGGCAAAATCCATATTGAAAATACCTGAATGTTCAGAAAACCAATTCAACTCTCTAACAACCAAGATTAATAGGCGAGATTGTAGTCATAACATGTTCTATAAATTTTTAAAGCGAATAAGTCAGTGGGTACTGGTAAGGGTTAACCGGTCGTGAAGGTTAACCGGTTAATTGGATTGGGTCCAAAATGTAGTGGACATGTTTTATAAATAGCAACTAATGATTGTAAATTTACCGATTTTTTCATTTACTGGTAATTCGGTAAATGAAAATGAAAATACCGGTTTACCGGTAATTTTTCTTTTTTGAAAAATAAAATTTAGGTGATAAAAAAGTATACGTCATTTTGATTTCTATGTCACATTTTTATTTCAAAAATATACATAGAATATAAAAATTAAAGTGTTATTCTAAACAAACTATAATAAAACTTTTAGAAACAGAAAGAAAATAATACAGAAAAATGAAAATACAACAGAAGTAATATATAGTCCCTGGTAGGTACTACCTAATACCATTATATTTTTAAAAAATAACTTCTCAAGAAATTTAAATTATTTAAAGTCTTATCTCCTAATCTTGATCTATTTTTTGTACAAAATAATCAAGATCCCGAGAATACTCTTTCTGATTCAACACTTTAGGCAGGTCGCAATTACATTTCTTGGGATCCTTTATTTTATTATTGATGTGTGAAAAAGAACAAAAAATCCTCTGATCTCATTTCATACATTTCAAAATTTTTTGACGTATTCCTAATCACTTCACTCCAATGCGAAGGTATGAAAACTTGAGGAATTTTTCATTTGTTTTTTTCAATCAAACCGAAGTCTCTATCACACTCCATATAGGTGTGGCCAGGTTCAAGGAATTTATGATCAATCGACTCGAGATTAGTGCACTGTACATTATACATAAACAATTTGGCAATATTTTTACTCTAGTTTTGTCCACCATAACTATCGATGTATGCGATAACATGTTTAATGTTAGCTCGTAACTTTTCTATATACTTTATCAAACACGAACCAATTTTCTGAGAGCCACGCGAGGCAATAGTTTCATTCCATAGAAACATTGACAACTTTCCAGAATTAAGATTATGGATACAAAAATTGTAAGTCCACAATTGTCGTAAATAATATACCTTATTCGTTGTGAGTAATGGTGTACATAATATTAAGTAGTAGTATTAATAAGTAGTAATAAATATATATTAAATATAGTAGTATTAGTAAGTAGCATTAAATAAGTAAATACAGTATTTAATAAGATAACATATAGTATATCTGCGTTCACATATATGAGTTGCCTTAAACCCACCTGTATATATATATATATTTAATACTATATGAGTGTGAGATGTTACGAACTCATTATTTTTTAAAGATATTTTGCTAATTTTCCAATATAATGAGTTCGTAACATCTCACACTCATATAGTATTAATTACATCTACTAGCTATATATACGCCTTGTGCGGTACATACAAATGTCGCAAAATTGGCACTGACGAGCCTTGTAAAGGCGAAACATTGATGTCTGTCAATAGCGACATTTGTATGTATTTTTCTAGGTTTAATCTATATATATATATATATGCAATGATGTCATCCGTCTGGTCTACCCTCGTATCTATTCCAGACGTAAATATTTATAGTTACGTAAGTATTTTAGTATAAACAAGAGGGTAGACCTACGATAATAGAGGCGAAGGGCACCACTACGAATCGTTTAGGCAAATAAAGGTGTATTAGTAAAGAGTTACCGACTATCATTATCAAACATAAAATAATTATTTAACAATAAAGTCTTTTGTAGATCAAAAGTTATTGCAACTGTTCTATCATTTTTTGCAAAATCAACTTCTGACCTCTTGGAGTCACCGGCCTTCTGTACTTTTCTGTGGTGTAGTTCTAAATCCCTCCTGGCTATATCCATCGAAGCTATATTTTCGGAGTATTTGAATTGATTATTTAAACTGTCACATTTATTACACTTATCCGAGTGAGGTTGGTGAAATTTGGGATTAAATTCTGTATTCAATAAATGACGGTATTAGGATCCTTCACAGGACTCGCTATTTTCGCTATTGCATTTTTCAACAAACAAATTATACATTTTTGTGATGTTAAGATCTGCTAATGGATATCTGGTATTTTGATTCTGAGACCTTGAATAGTGACTCATATCTAGGGAATATTTTTATATGATTAATAACATAGGCGCGGCTTTCAGAACTGATTTTATTTTTCGGTGTATGTTTCCCTCTTTTGTCTAGCTCTGTTACACCATCATTGTCCTTCTTTTTACAAACAACGGAAAATCTTTGATTACTTATATCAAAGGTCTTTAAAAACAATTGCTTACATACTCTGTGTTGTTGTAAAGTAATAACAGTAGAAAACAGTTTCTTATGTGCGCTATTCTTCTTTCTTTTTGTGTAAAACTGGTTACACAGCGCCGTTCATAAAACTTTTTAAAAAGTGATTTCCTACTTTCTTCCGTCACTAGATTACATTCGTACCTACATGTATGAAGGTACGGCTTACAACATCGTTTTTTCGTTTCACTTTGTTTATTTTTGTACAGTTTTCTTTAAATATGTTGCTTTTTAAGTAAATTTTGTTTCCAATTTTCCGGGCGCCTCAATATCTTTTCTTGCCTGCTGAAACTCCACTTAAAACATTTTGCACCTAATAGATTATGATGTAGTAAGTATAAACCTGCACTTAACTCATTTTCCACAAATTAGTCACTTATACCATTTTGCTTGTAACTTCTTTACATTTTGTGTCCAATCTTTCGTGTTTTTTGCTTGTCGAACTGATACTTTTTGACATTTTGTTTTTTGTTTCATACAGTTTCTGCTTCATTGATAATTCGACATTAGGTGTAGCAGCAGAAGTATCAATATTTTCGTTATCTGACTTTGAATTGGAATCCAAATCAGAATCATTTAAGTGACTCTGAATACTATCAACAATAATTGAAAGTATTTTAACAATGCCTTTGATTATTGTTGCTTTATTGTTTATATAAAAAAAAGTCATAATTTTCTTGATCCGACAAAATCAAATTAGGGTCTGTCAAATGGTGTAATATGTCTGAATTCAACGTCCTTCTTTCCTTTATGCTATATATCAATAGTTTTTTTTCAGTTCAACGCTTAAAAATGTATTTTGGTTGGTTAATTCATCCAACATAAATTTCAAAGTAACATCGGCTACATATAAATTAGTCTTTTTACTGCAAAGTGTTTCAACGGCTAACTTAATGGGTTGCCGGCTTGAGCTTATATTTGATAGTAATTTTATTTCTCTGTCATTGAAATTTAAGTCCAGTTTCAAATCCATTAGACTTTTTCGGACGGCATCTTTAAGTAATAAAAATCTTTCCAGCATGTTTAGTAACCTATTGCACCTGGTTATACAATCTAAAATTAAAAAAAAATCTTTTCCAATAATTTCTTTGATATATACATATTTGTTATTTTTAGTTGGCGATTTTTAAAAAAAATTGTACTATCCGCCGTACTTTTGTAATTAAAGAATTGAATTCTGAATTTTGTAGGATAAGTTCGGTAGAGCCAGCAGCTTCTTGGTTTATTTCAAAATTATCGTGTTAATGGGGATTCCCCAAGAAAATAGGGTTAGAAGTTGGGCTAGAATAATACATATTTTGCACAATCTTAAGGCATAATATTTGAATCTTGTAATAAATATTTGTATTTAATTATTTTAAACAGTTGTTAGAAGTAAAACATTTATTATAATGTTATTTTGCAATAATATTGCATTAATGTCCTCTCATAATGCGGTGTATTCAAAATTGCTATTAATTTAAATACGTAAAATGTTGTCCTTATATATTATTTTTAAATATTAAAAAATGAGACATTTACTTATTCCTTAAGAAAAACGATTTCAAACTTTTAAAAATCTTAAAAAACTGCAGAGCGCAAATTACATATGCTAACTCAACTTTTTTCAAGAGATAAATAAAATCCACACAAAAAACCGTAAAATAAGGAAAAGTGGGGTGGTTTGCTTCCTACCGTCCTAGCAACGTCAAAAAATGAATATTAATCTCTCCTTTTTTCATTTTTTTTTTTTGCTTTTTTGTTGAGAGCTTTTTCATTCCTTCTCTTTCTGACTAACTCGGTGAAATGGAGGTTATACGTTTCTAATCAAAAAATTTTGTCAGTTTCTTTTCTATATTCCCTATTCTAGGGCATTACAACGGCTCTCAGTCTCAAGACAGTTTAAATTAAAATTAAGCAAAAAACATCTCCCATAAAATGAATAATTGGGTATATTATTTTGCAATATCCCTTTAGACCTTTAAATATATATAACACACAATATTTTGTACATAAAAATTTTTGGTATGGATTTTTCATTTACCGAATTACCGGTAAATTTTTGTAATTTACCGGTAAGTTTACCGAACGTTTTTTGTCAATTTACCGGTAAACCGGTGTCTACAATCCTTAATAGCAACCGATAAAACTAATTGCCTATAGTGCCCCAAATCACAAAAACGAATTCAATTGAGACTTGAATTAAATACATCGTACATTCTAGAAATCTAGAGATTTGCCTGAGTAAGTACGGCATCGTGCAAGTTATAAGTACGTAACATACATACTGCTGTGGCAACCCATTTACCGCGGGTGTATTTTATCAATTATTTGTCTTTTGTATGTTGGCGTATTGTTTGTACGTCTGCGAGGTTTTCTGCTGAAAAACGACTAGAGATTTTTCAAGCAGTTCCTTGGTAGATGTTAGCGTGAGTACTTGTATTTTTGAGTCTTTGCTGCCATTTTGTTAATTCAATTGATATCGCAATTTAATTCGTATTATTTGTCTTTTACTTAATCCATCAAGGAATTCGGTTTATAATAATTGTTATTATATTGATGTGTGCACATTATAGATATAAGATCATTTATTATTTTCGTGCAGGAAGATTGATTTTAGTTTTAATTCTCTCATAATGTTTTAAGAGTTTAATTTTTCCGTTTTCTAGTTTGCTGATTCATTTTTATTTTATGAATCACCTCGGGTTGGGTGAATAGAAGCATTGTGCTTGCTATTAGTTTTCAATTTTGTAAATTTTTAGTGTTTGTCCACGAATTTATTTTATTTTGTTGAAACCACGTGGATTGATTTGGTATAATTAGGATTATCTTCCTGAACAAACCAATCTTTTGCTTTGATATATGAAATAGCATTGTCCTATTGTAATTTAGAATCACGTGCAGTTTTTAAATTTAGGCCAGAACCCTCTGTTCACGGTTTTTTTTTTCTGCAAAGTTGTAATTAATTTTTTTTTCTTTTTTTTATAATAAATTTGATTGTTACTTAGCATCTTTGGGTTAAAAATTCTGTTCTTTTATTTTTAATTAAACCTTTTTAATTTTTGGGGTAATTAAGAAAGTCAGATTTCTTTCACCCACAATTTACTTGTCGTGGATTGATTCAAGTTTTAATTCGCGAGGGTAACTCTGAGATCAATTGTTCTTTTGCGTCCTTTAAGATTTTATCCGTTGAGCTAGCTAATTTAATTTTTCATTTTGCATTTTCATTATTACAATCAGTACACAGCAATACGTATACGTTTTTGACGAGTATTTATATGACAATGGTGTGTATTACCCGTATGTATAATTGCACACAGGTGTTGTAGCTAGTATCGTATGATTAGTAGTTGGCATCGTCAGGAACAGTTGGAAAACTTATGTACTAAAAAAATACCTACTCAATTTTTTACTTAAATGAAGAAACAGCATAACTATACCTTATTTTTTCCAGTTATTTTTTTGCCAATTTTATGACTGTGTTGAGTAATATTTTTTCAATTTATGGGATATATCTACTATAAATATTATATGGCATTCCGTCAATAACTGTTTAACTGGCAAGACTTGGAAGTGCAAAGTAAATAATTTATTGAAGAAAATTTTTGTTAGCCGATATTGTAATTTTTTCTTTCTTGAGTTAGCGGCTTTTCTGTACTTATATATATTAATTCAGTAATTTTTTTTTTCTTTTACGTTTCGACAAATTTTTTTATTGTCTGCCTCAGAATTTTATTTTGGTTACATGTTAATTATATAATTAAATACTTATCCCCACACATTGTAATGTTAAAAGCAAGCGACAAAGTGACTAATATGTAATGTTTTAAAAATGTAATTTTTTAATATGTGTTGTGACGTTAGTTTAAATTAAATAACTTGTAACCAAAATAAAATTCTCAAGAAGACAATAAAAAAATTGTCGAAACGTAAAAAAAAATATATTAAATTAATATATATACAGAAAAGTCGCTAACTCAAGAAAGAAATAGAAGTAAATAATTTAGACATACATGAATTGGAATAGACTTTTTAGACGATGAGAATAAATACGATAGGATTTAAGGTAAAATAATTGTTACTAAAAGGAAGATTTTTGGCTTATTAAGTTTCTTTGTTTTTTTTGTGTTAACTGGTTGTATCACAGAACATTATTATCATGTTTTGAGGCCCAAATTTCTATAGCAATTTGATTTCTGCAAATTTAAATAAAGTTTTAATGACAAAGCACCAGAAAAAATTAAATTTCATCCGTTGGTTAAAAAGAAAATAATAATTTCTAGGAAACGTCTAATTTTTTCAAGAATTATTTGCAATGTTATTTTTTGTTATGAATAGTAATTTTCACGTTTTCACAATACCTACTTCTATTGCAGAGCTTGTGGGACTATTTGGTTGCTGATATTAAAATAGCATTAACTCCGGTTACACCCGCAGTGATAAAAACATGAATGCTTGCGCATGTAAAAAAATACAAATACCATACCTACATATGTATACTATAGCAATTTATACAAATAACTAGTCTCAATCTCGTAGTTTGACATTTTGGAATGACGATAAATAATGGAAAGGTTTTTACTGGCATCAGGGTTGATTTAACAAAGTTTTTTTCAGTAACTGCGGAGTGTCTTTCTTGGTACATTTATATTTACATTTGATAAAATTAAGCTGTTTAGCATCTAGTACATATAGGTAAAACTGCTTTTAAAAAAAATCATTCTTATGTTTTGAAATCGTAATTAAGGTTTTGGATCTAACGTTTGATCATTTATCAATGGATTGACATATATTTCTGATTTCTAAATCTTGTTATTATAAAGGTAAGTCGGTTTCCATATTCTGGCGAAGAATATAGCTTTGCGAAGGGCTCTATAGTAGGGCTGGACATGTCAGGCTAGTATCGTGCAGATTTTTCTTCTCAAAGTCACTCTTTCTCTGTCACGGGTAGGTTAATCTCGCATATCCTTTTTTTATGTTCTCATTGCGCTTTTTTTAGTCATGCAACGATTATAAATTAGGTTAGCTTCTAGGTATAAAAAAATTATGTTGAGCTCTTATTACTAGAGTTGGGCAATTGTCCGGCGGAGCAGATACGTATTGTGACGCGGGCCTCAAATAATGTAATATAAATAAAGCAGATTTAATCGTATTATTGTAATTTAGTATGTATTTATAAAACATGTCATATTAATAGAGTTGTGCAAATTTTTCTTGGGGACAACATCGGACAAAGCGGGTGAACAAACGGGCCACCTTGCGATGTATTCGTATTTTGTATCACTACATATTTAGATAAAATAAGAAATTTTACATTTTATAAGAAAAACAGGCACTGTTGTTACTGACTTGCAACTCTACGGTTCATCTGTTTTATTGGAGTACATGAGTTGGAGCGCACGTTCCGAATACGTACCTGCCGCGCCGGAAGATTTGCCCAACTCTACTTATTACTTGTACTACGTATTACGTGTACATATATAAAAGTAAATCCTGTTATATGTTTGGGATATTATATCTACGTAATTGCCCACTATAGTAATAAATGAATTAAGAACAATTTCATTTATTATAGTTTAGTTAATCTTCAAGTTCCTTTTCATTACATTACATATACTTAGTATATAAGATAGAGGATAAGCACAGAATGCCGCCGTTTAGTGATAATCGATTTAAACGAGATATTACATTAAACAATAAACTGCAATAATTATATTTACCTTATTGTAAAAACATTTTTTTTAATTACATTTTTTAAATTATATTTGATTTTTCAAGAAGTTATACGGGTAACAATTATCAACAGATGTAAACGTAAAACAAATAAGAAAAAGATGATCCTGATCCAATCTTTTCTTTATCGTTGTGGCTCTTTCATGCCTGAGTTTTTTGAGTTCTGAAGATATATAATTAACTATTACATATTCTAATAGCTTCAATACGATAGTATTCATTACTAACGGTTCTATACATTTGAAGTAGCCTTTATTTATTGTTTGAAACTATTTCAGTTTAAATAATTGTCCAAAATGCTATTAGGAATTGAATGGAAATTTTCACAAGTAATATTACAGATATTGTCGTTCAATACACTGGTAAGACTTTTGTTTCTAAAACGAAGGCTAGCTCTTATTCGTATCGAATTAATAGTGTTAGATACACGAATTTAATATACGTATAATAACATAAATGAGAAGTAAATCCATATGAGAAATAGATGCATTTAAAAAATAAGTGAAATGGTTTCAATGTTTCGATAGCAGATCGGATCTGAGGTTCGGAAAGTATAGATTCGGGTCCGGGGTTAGGAATAGCAGATCCGATCTGAAATTTCGGAATAGTGAATCCGGATTGAGTCCAGCTTTTAGTAGAATCCTGGACCGGATAACAACACTAACATGCATACCTACGTGCACTTTATAGAATATACGCTTCTGTCTCAATTTTGAAGTATACAGGTGTAAAATGGCATCTTTTTGAATGCGCGTTTCCATACAAAATCAGCTACACGTTGTCAAATCGTACTGATCATTAAGGAAATTGTACGGCCCACTTCCTCCCTTCTTCAAACGGTCGATTCGTTGAACTCACCAAAGTCAGATTATACAAAAGTCCTCGTAACTTTTCAGCCAATCAGAGAAAGAGCGCGAAACGCGTCCATCATATATGCCTGTGTTTAATAAAAATAAAGTGGTGTAATATATTTAAAAAATAAATGGCGAATTTGTACTCCCAAACTAAATATTTATTTTTTGTAAAAAAAACGAATTTCTACTATTATGTAATAGTAAACATAAGTAAATCAAGTGAAAAATATTATATAAATATAAATATAAATGTAACACAAAACTTATAACTACACACATAGAGAGAGCATGATATTAAATTAGAAACTAAGAAAAAGTAAAGTAAAATGGTAAAAAGATAACGATTATACAGGGTGTATCAGATATAGAGGTAAATATAATAATATGTAGCAGCTGTTAATCATATACAGTCAAAAAGTCTTTAATGCACAGGGGGTCTATCTGTAAGCCATTAACAAGAGAAAAAAATATGTATAAATGCCGTGTGCTAGAGCCGCACCTGTGCCCAACCCAAAATGCTGTCCCGAGTATACCCCACATACCACTATCATTCAGCCATTACCGCTGTTATTTTTGTGTGGATCGCCGTTTGGAGTGCAAGCTACTTCGAACATTTTATTTAAATTCTTCCCGTCTGGAAAAAACGATCTTTTTCAGGACCACCATGATTTCATATAAAGAAAATCGAAGCTTGATGGATCGGCAAAAGCGCGGAATGTATAGATTCATTTCCGCGCGATATCAATAGTAAAAAGGCGTGTTTGCAAATTTTCTGTATCTACATTTATTTCTGTTGTAATTCGATTCAAATACATTTTGCTTATAATGATTAAATAAATCCAAAGAGAATAACTCAGATAAATTAACAACTAACTCTCGATTCGACAAAGCAAAAGAAAAATATTTACGTTTTTTGTAACTACTGAAGTCGCATATCCGGTGGAACTCGAACGTCTTATGAGGATATTAAAAATAATACTTTGTAGACTTACGTAGAATGCTCTTAAAATAAATATATAAAGGAATGTTTATTTTATAAAAAGAAGGAATTTAAAATACCTCAGTTTTGCTATTTTTACAAGGGCACACTGGTCGATTGGCCTTTATTTATTCAGAATGACGTTAAATGAACTTAACGGCATACCATTAAGAATAATAGTAAAGAGTGCAAATGTATTTATTACATAATACACGTTTAAGCGGATGCTTAACATGACGTTTCCTTGCATCAGGCCCGGACTAAAGAATTTTGGCTCTAAATTTTACTTTTTTTTATTCTTTAATGGATGAAATCCGGTTTCGGTGGGTTTGTGCTTTATATGTCGTGTAGTTAACACCCAAGCAAAATTTACTTTTTTATTTGATACACCCTGTATATTATCAAACTAAATATTTATTCTTCCTAGTAAAAAAGCATTTTCTTATTATTATATAATCATAAATATAAGTAAATTAAGCTAACAAAATAGGTAACATTAATTTAAAAACAGAAAACTAAAAATTTAGAAATACAGACTTATTTAAATGTTTTTTTCTTTTTTTCTTGGCAAATTTGCGTCCTTCAGATTTAACTTCTCTCTTCTCAGTGATTTTTGTTTTGCTTTAAGCTTAAATATTTATTTTTTTAAGAAAATCTTAATTTAGAAAATTGTTAAATTAATGTTTTGTCAACAGGAACGTATCTTACAATATACTTTCAAGTTCTTTTTATTATAACAGAATACCCCAATACTAACCTTTTAATGTAAACAAACACGAAAATGATCGCGAAGCGCGTCATCACAGCATCATCGTGTATCCACTCTCTCCTTTCCCCGGACCTCACCTACAACCTACGAGGTAACCTTATGTATACGGATGTATTCACAAGCCCGCTCCCACGGAATAAGCATTTCAGAGTTGCTACTTGGAAGATTTTTACCGATAATATTTGCACCCCATTCATGTTACATGCTACTATGCATATTTTCTTAATATTCAAAATATACAGAACTATGTGTTGTTTTTCATATTAACGGTTGTGCAATAAACATGCCAATGTAGGTACAAGATATCCAAATAAATAAATTTCTGTTAACAATCAATACATTACAAAGATTTGTAACATTCTAAAATAAAATATTAAAAAGAACAAAAAAAAAGAATCTTATAATATCAATTAAAAATATACTTCTAAATGTTAAAGAGAACAGAGATGCGTATAAGAAAACTAAATAAAAATAATCCGCAAAAAATTAAGAAGTTCTTAAAATTAACTGAAGCCAGTATTTTAATTTAGCGAATTCCTGAACAAATCGCCTGTTTTTTTGTTTCTCATTACATTGATTTAATTGGTGACACAACACGTGGATTCACACTTGCGTATGATATTTAAGAGTGTTGCTACAGTTAAGACCTGGCTATTTTGAAAAGCATATGTAAAACGACCAATTTTACTACAAATTAATTATGCACAGTAAAAAAACTACACAGTAGTATTCCTGGTAATTGTCCGCCAGGAAAACTACTGTAATTTTACAGATGAGAGTGAACATTTTAGTGTAACTGTAAATTTACAGTATCGCGTCATCATGTTTCCCCCACTTGCCCTTAATATCAATATTATCGCTGTAAATTTAAGGATGATTTGTGATATATTTAAACGCTGTTAGAAATTTACGCCAATCTTTTAGATTTTTACATTATTCAATCATTCATTCAAGTTAGGGTGGGCACTTGATGTCGCGGGCACTCAGCAAGGTGCTCATTGTACCCACCCTATTGATTCTCCTATTTCCACTGTCGAGCAGCTTGGTGTTCTCTATAAAGCCCAGTAATCTTGCCCAGTGGAAATTGAGGACCTTCGAGGGCTCCAATAGATCTCTCCCGAAGTACTTCTGCCTAAGTACCTTAAGTTCCTCACAAGTGCAGATTACATGTAAACTCGTTTCCTCCTGTAGTTCGCATCTTCTACACCACGGTTCGCTTACACGGCCTGTGTTGTACAGATGCCTTTTCCAGGAACAGTGTCCAGTTACCAACCCAGTAATGGGTCTTAACTTCTTTCTTACTGCGCCTGAGGTAGGTTATCAGAGAAACTACCATCCCCATCCCCTATCAGCGTTTTGGTATGGAGTTCACTCGACCTCCATTTCTTTGTAGTTTCTTTATCTAACCAGGTCCAGATCTCCCTTCTTGCGGAATCCTTTAGTGATCGCCACAGACGGGCTCTGGACCCATTGAAGTGTCTCTTAGAGCCCTCCTTGGCTAGTTCATCGGCTATTACGTTGCCCTTTATATTCTCATGTCCCGGCACCCAAATCAGAGACACCGTGTTGTCTCGTGCTAGTGTATTGAGAGATAGTTTGCAGTCTCTAACTAGTTTTGACCTAGTTAATGGGTTCGAGACTGCCTTAATGACAGCCTGGCTGTCAGTCATTTATATTAATTTTCCTCCCCATGCAGCCCCTTTGCAATCATTTCTGCACAGGCTGCAAGGGCGGATACCTCTGCCTGGAAGACCGTTGTATGTTTCCCCAGGCTTATAGATATCCTTTGATTAGATGGGCCACAAAATACCGGCTCTGTGCCTTGGCTGGATTTGGATCCGTTCCGTGAACCAGTTATCATTAGCAGCGATCCCACTGTGTGCCTGGTCTCTGTTCGGTTATGGAGATTTTATCACCTTTTCAGTGAAGATAATTTCGGGTGCCATGCTGTCCGTGGGCATTTCAACAATGGCCGTCCAGCATCGTGCCCGTAGTATAAGTTGCCCTCCACCTGAATTGGATGCCACAGGTTGTGGCTTCAGTCTAAGGATCGCATTCATTGCCTCCGCTCTCACATAAAGCCCAGCGGGGGGAGGCCCACAATGGTCCTCCAGAGAGGCGATCCCTGTGCTGTTAATTGCACAGTGATACCCCAGCAACGGCCTGTCTCTGAACAGCTGGTATAGCAGTTTCGCTGCGCTCCTCCACCAGCTACTGCCCCGTATGGTTATTGTTGGGTCTTATCACGGCAGTAATATAGCCAATGGATCACCCTCGGCTTTAATCCCAGGTTTTGCCAGCAACCCTCCTGCAGCGCCAAGAATAGTTGCTGGTCGTTGTTTTGACTAAGTGATTTTTCTCAGTTTCGCATCGAGGGTAACACCCAGATACTTTACTTCTTGGTGAATTGTAATTCCTGCCCAAACAGTCTCAACGCCGCCTAGGTCATCGAGTTTTTCTCAGGTTGGTAAAGAAAACCAACTTTGTTTTTTGTGTGATTAACTGAAGAGTCCTTGTGAAGGCACCATTTCTCCACCATTCGCAGTGCATTACGCATTATGCCCGCCACCACGCCTGGGAACTTCCCCCTAGCTACGATGACAATGTCATCAGCGTACCCTCCTGCTCCATATTCCTGTTGTCGTTTAATGATCAGACGACTCCACCATCAAGGAGGACACCCTCTTGGTGGTCCTCATGGCGATATTTTTATCTAGCATATTGGCATAGACCACTCTGCCTCTTAGCATGCAGTCAACCCATCTGCTAGTCGTGTGGTCAATGTTCCGTTTCATTAATTCGTTGATCGAGGGCGTTGATGTGTTATCGAAGGCGCCCTCGATGTCTCAAAATACTGCAAGGGCAACTTCCTTTTGATGTAGGCTCCTTTCGAGTCCTTTCACCAAAGTGTGCAGAGCAGCCTCTCCTGATTTGCCCCTTTGGTATGCCCATTGCAGAGGATACAGAGGATATTTAGCCATGCGTTGGGCTACATTCCCAAGGCTTGTGGAGATTAGAAGAGGCTAGGTGTGGTTGTTCGCCTTCTGATATTTTTCGGTAGAACCCGTATAAGCTTAAGAGGTTTGAAAATGCATTGGTACGGTAAAGTCAATGAATACATTTTTAGCAAATAATAAGCGCCGCCCGCTCCATCCTTTTTCTGACCCAGCATGAAATAATTATTCTCTTCCCTCTCGAAACCGGCGTGTCCAACTGACACATGCTTGAACTGTCCACCCAGCTTCTGCAGATGGTTTCACGTATTATGTTTTCTTAAAAAGAATTGCCCATCTTAAAAATAACTTTAGTATAATATTTTTTGGGAATACGTTCCTGTAAACCACCCATGCAGGAAAGGGATTATACGGATTGGGTGATACTTCTTTTATGAAGGTGAAGTGCTATACAATAAGTGAAATCATTTCTTTATGGATAAGACTTTATATTGAAATGCACTATACTTGCTTCATAACGTACAAATTGCGCTGTAGATTATTAACGATCAAGTTGAGAGTGCCCTAAGTTATCAATTTCTATATCTGTTTTGTAAAAATATTGAACTGGAAATACCTATGTATTCATTTACTGATAAAATCGTTTTTTACAAGATATGTTACGTAGAAGTATTTCAGAGAAATATATCCTTATCACATAATATAGCTTTTAATTAAAAAAAAATAGAATGAATATTAATTACCATATTACACCATCCAATAATTTTGAAAGATTTAAACGTAAACATTCATATAATTGATAGAAATTTAATTACTGTTCTGCTCTCGCTTTGTATATTTAAATTAATAAATAACAGGTCAAAATGAATAAATGCTGTTCTTTGTTTAGTTATTTTGCTTTTCGTCAGTACGTTTTAGTGCACCTCGTGACTTTATCAAGCAACGTAACAAGTAAAATTATGTAAATGAATAAATATTAAAATTTCACAGAATTTATAGTTGCAAACTGTGAAACTAAAAAGAGAATAACTAAATTTTATTGAATATTAACGTCATTTTTATTTCTGTTTATAGAAATACCTATATTTTCTTAGTTATTTTTAAATTACCTTTATCTGTATCGGGCATGTTTATTGTGGGTAGGTACAAATGTATGTATGTACAATTCAAGTTCAAGACTACTCATAAAATGTAAAACACCATAAAGCTTAAATTTGAGATATGCCAATAATACAATAAATAGTCGTACGGCCGCGCTGTTAACGTTGATTAATTGTTGATAATGTGCAAAATAATATAATAAACGTAAATATATTTCATAGAAGTACTTATACCTTATCAATATTTGATGTACGATAAACTGTATTTTAACGTTTCTTCCGCTGATATTCGAGGGTTTATTATGTCATGTAGTGTTCCTTCCCAGATAACAATTTAAGGTTAATACAAGCCTTTTTAAACGTTGTTCCGACAAGGGAAAAAGGTTGTCAGCAAGCTTGTTATGGCAAGGGTGTAAGCTTACTGCAAGGTTATGACAAGCTTGCTAGTTGACACAGGACAAGGTTTTTCCCAAGTAAGGTTACAGGTTAAGCTTGTCTGTAAAAGCATGTGATAAGGTTACATGGCAGGTTCCCATAAGCTTGTCGTAAAACGATATGACAAGGTTGGAAGGACAATGTTGAGCCAAGCTTTAGAGAAAGCTGTACAAACCTTGATAAAAGTTTGTAACAATCAAAACAAAATAGGAATTGGATATTAATTTCTTCTTTTTCTTGGTTTCTAGGTCATAAAAATATAGAAATGTACATTAAGGACGTTTCGTTTTAATTTCAAGAGCTTTTTCAAGATATATGTAAAAATATTAATTATAAATGGTATACATTTTATTTTATTAAACAAAACATTGTTTACTATGAATTTTGAATTATGATTTATCATTTATTAAACAATTTACTTATAAGTTACACATTTACAATTTATATTTTTATATGTATACTTGAAAAGCTTTTGAAAACAAAGTGAAACGTCCTTATTAATGTACATTTCCATATTTTTGACCTAAAAACCAAGAAAATGAAGAAATTAATACCCATTCCTATTTTGTTTTGATTGTTGTAAGCTTTTATCAAGGTTTGTATAAGCTTTCTCTAAGCTTGGCTATAGCCAAGGAAAGGAGTTGGGTATATGACCTCTTCTTCATGTGACTTTGAAAATTACTAAAATATTTTAAGGAAAGATATAACCAGCAAGCACCAAAATAAATTTCGTACAAATAAACTTTATGTAACTTCCAAGTGTTTCCAAAAATGTTTTTACAAAATTATTGCTAAACAAAACTCAGAGAGAATTTTAGTAAATTAGATATAATTTGCGTTCTTTTTATTATTTTCGGATGCGTCCATCGTCTCCTAAATATTTTATTGTTTTCAAAATCACATCTGTTTGCATCAAGTAAAATTCATTCAAATAAAATTAGAATTTCAGTATTTAATAATAAAAAAAAAACTTCTACATATTTATATATACATATTTAGATTGCGTTTTTATATTTATATAGAAACAACACTATAATCTATTTTCCTTTGCCATCGTGTTGCTGCGATTCTCTGTAATAAAAAAGGACAACTATTAAAAAATTAAACAATACCAGAGATGGGAAGACAAGGGAAACGGCTATCAGTTTCCCAAGAGTCGACAAGTCGTCGTGGATATTGTGAAAAGTAACTGTTTCCCTCGTTACTACAAAATACAAACTATCTTATTTTTACTATACTTAGTGGTTATTAAATAAAATACTCACCAAAAATAATTTTAAGCATTTCAGTCTTCTGGAAAGGGTTTTTTTAAGCTTTTCCCTGTTAGAGAATGATTTGCCGCAATATTGTCCTCTAGTGCTTTTTAGGATGTTTGATGTCAAACTCTTAACGTTCCTTCCATGGTTGATATCAAATATCGAATCTGTAATTTTTGTTGGAATTAATTCAATAAATGAACATGGTTTCGGACTTAAAAAAACAGGTAATAATTTAAATAATATCAATTACTCACAACTTTTTTCCTCCAAAAGAGTTTTCAACTATTTGATGGTTTACTAATGTCATAGAAGCTTCTATATTCGCTGAAAAAGAATTTCATAAGTTATGAAATTGATTCTCCTCTTAATCCTTATTAGTTACCATATAATGCCTGTTGTATTGTGGCAGTCTGTTGGGCCAAACCTTAAACCGTATCCATTTTAGTTTCTAAACACTCTGCTATGAAAGAAAATCTTCTAAGACCTTCCACATTACGCCGGGTTTAATTTAATTTGGTGACGCTCATTACTGTAATCGGTTCCTAAAAATATTTGATAACATTAGAATGATTTCTTGAAATAAAGATACAAATACATATATATAATTTCTTATTAATTATAACACTAAATTTATATGTGTATTTTTGAATTTATTTAAAAATTCTATTACACTGTCATTAAAACTGAAAAAACCTCAAACATTTAATTATTCATAATTTCTGAATTATATAAAATCAATTATACTACAAGCTATCTAGTTAGCAAATATAAACTATAACTTTTTAAACTAAGTGCATTGGCTTATGCGCTTATGTGTAGAAAATTAGGTTAGAATTATATGCAATAGTTGGGGCAATTGGGGCAGACACAGTTCAATTCATCGGTTAGAAATTATAAACTATTGATATTCTTGAAGCAACAACGCATATCTAGTAAAAGATATAAAATTAGGTAATACTTACTTTTGCATGAATGATGTTTTAAACTATTATACACTGAAACAGCTCAAACGCGTACAACACAACTGGACACAACAAATAATGGCGGTCGATGACAGAATAGCGGAATGGCGGTTAAACAAAAAAAAATCAATACTCGATAAACGATTGACGCCGAATCACTCCGGAAATACACGAAGTCACCGTACCTTGATATAATAACTTTGTCGCAACCTTGCATTAACCCCAGCATTAACCTTTTACTGTTAAGTTTGTCTGGACAAGGTAAAGTTAAGCAAGTGGCAAGCTTATCGTAAGCTTACGTGTTATCTGGGTTACGTTTTCTTCATGCAATTAATACAGATATTCTTGAAACCCTAATATAATGTCCCCGGCCTTTATTAAAAGTAATTCATTCTTTTCTACTAATAAATTCCTTTAATACTCTTGCCAGGTCGTGTGTGGAATTTTTTTTGCTGTTCCCCTGGAGGGGTGTCACAGAGATCGGTCCTCGGACCGGTGTTATGGAACATCCTTTTCGATGATATCCCAACAATCAAGCTGGCTGCTGATTCTGATATTGTAGGATACGCAGACGATCTTGCGTTGATGGTGGCTGCCGATGGGGAGCACATCCTGGTGGTGAAGGTAAACGAAAATCTCTGGAGAATTAATAAATGGTTGACTGAAAACCGCTTAGAGCTGGCTCTAGAGAAAACAGAAGCACTCATCCTGAAAGGAAAAAGGCGCTATATCTACACTTAAATTATCTTTTCACTTCCGGTAAAATTTGAAAATGGATAATCGGATGGAGACATAAGTGAAACTTTATAGCTGTCGCAAGGCGAACCTTTGTTAAGTGCGGTTGTCGGGAGAAGGTTCGCCTGCCGCATGACACTAAACCTTATAAATTTTTACTTATGTCTGGATTCGGTCATTCATTTTAGTTTCTAATTGACTATTTATTTATTTAATAAATTTGAACAGAATATGTACAGAAACAAAAACTAAAATGCATTATTAAAACATAATGACTCTATATACATATTCAGCCTTCTTCCCTCATCTTCAGCTTGGGAACTCCCGTCTCAAGTTAATGGTGTTGAGGGCTCTATTACATTTAATCATTTCTATTTTTCACCTGAAGAAGACGAATTATATGCCGAAACCGGTAGTGAAAAGGTAATTGGTATGTAGCAAATAAATTACAATTTAGTGTTAATAGGAAGTACTTACTTATTTTCAATACTTCACTCATCTAAAAATGTTAGTGTTTTGAACTAAATATATATTAACCAGGCCAAAAAAATCTCTCTGTTTAATGTAAAAGTTATCTAAATGATCAGATTTTGTAAAAAAAAATGTATAAAAAGATACTTATGTTGCTAAAAAATATTTGAAAATGTAAAAAAAGTACAGTTTTAGTGACTCAATGTGAAGAAAGGTATGATGTATGATTAGTACATCGTTTGATTTGAATCATTCCACAGAGACAATTAATTAGTGTCTGTGGAATCATTTTTATTAGCTTTCTAAACTTATTAAGTCCATTTGTTCCATATCTAATTCATTGTTATAAATAGATTTATGCGGAAGTGCTAATTAAGAAAATTGTAATTGATATTTATTCGTGTGCAGACGGTTATTCGCTAATACTGACAATCCGAAAAAATTATGGTTCAATGACGGCCATTAACTCATTTCTGTTAAGTTGGTTGCCCAACAAATAGGTAAGTAGCAAAAATTGGTTTCATGAGCGGTGTGGTTCTATATATATGTAATTTATGTATACCTTACATGTATTTACATTTATAAGTGTTTTTCATACCCAGATTTCTAATCTGTGAGTTTGTAAAGAATACTACGTTCTCTGTAGTATCTTCTCCTTGTAGCAATTCTCTGAAAATTACCTTATAAGTAGTCTATAACCTCTTTTATTATATTTTTCTGTCAAGTCATAATTTTTTCCGTTTATTGTGTCATGAGATAAATTTGTTGTGTTAGTTTTTCCTATTTATTTGGTGATCTGCAATTTTATTTCGAATGCCTTTCTTCTCCGAATGCCTTCTTGGACTTAGCTTTTGAGAATTTAGGTGAGACCATTCGATATGAGGGGTGATTTAAAATGAGCTATCATATAATTAATATTTTTATCAGAGATAATATATATAAACCAAGACTTTTTTTTTATTAATAAGCCTTTTGTGTCATCAATTGAATGTTATGGATGTCAAAGCCTGGATCTTTAAACACAGCACTATTTTTCATTTTAGAATAGAAAAAAACAAAAGTTTTATAAAATTTAATATTGCATAATTCTCGACTATACATTTTGCATCAACAGTAGGTAAATGCATTCTTACTGTATTTTGGGCATAAATTCCGTCGCCAAAAGCTGAACAGAAAATTAATATGTAAACAAAGTATATTGAATATGCGGTGGAACAAATAGGTACTTACTTTTGTGATACTTCATTTCTTTCATACATTTAACATCGTTTATTTGTTCCAATGTTAATTAATTAGTAAAGTGATCTCATATGTCTTTTTTACAATTCTTTTATACCTTTCTAAACAATAAAAAAAAAGTCAGAGAATTCATTTGTGTTTACCTGCATAGATAATTTACCTGTTTCGAATGACTCCTTCCGACATCTAGCGAGTTTTTTATACTTTCAATTATATTTTATGCGTTTTAAGCAATTCCAATACAATCTCTAGCACGTTTTACGTTATTTTCGTGCTGTGTTTTTTTTATTTCGAAACTAGGCATTTGTTGAAATTGGTATTAAAACATGTGCATACGCATTCATGCATCCTTTTACCCCTCCATAATCACATACTTTTCTATGATCATATATCTCATCACTCCTTGTGTACAACTGCAGCTCACTTCAGGATTATGATCTAATACGTCACTTTCATTTGTACACGCAGTTCACGGGACAAGAAGAGTGAATTCTGGAAATAATATAAATTGATTAAGATGTCATTATTTGGCTCACTTTTCACGGATATGGAGGATGACCCTTTTTTTGGGTATGTGTTGTGTATGAAACACTATTTTTGATAGATAAATATTGAATTTACATACATCAATTATTTTGTAAACAGTCCGCCATACTTACATTGTATACTTTCTAGAATTACTTCCATTACACATATTTTTTATTACAGTTCTCATGTTCGCACAATGCGACAGATGAATAATATGATGAATTCGCTGTTTGCAGACCCATTTGGTATGATGGGTAATGATTTTTCTGATCGGGCTTTAACTCATCGCACAAGCAGTCATAATTCGCTCATGCCTTTTGGGTTTCCAATGCCAAACATCAATAGATTATTAAGTGGATCTTTGGATTCATTAGGTGATGGTCACTGCTATAGTTCTAGTACAGTTGTGAGCATGACTTCAGGGCCTGATGGGAGACCACAAGTTTATAAAGCCAGCTCTAGTACTCGTGTAGCTCCAGGTGGCATAAAAGAAACACAAAAAACTGTATCTGACTCAAGAACTGGCACAAAGAAAATGGCAATTGGTCATCATATCGGAGAACGTGCTCACATTGTAGAACGGGAACAGAATTTCCATTCTGGGATCAAGAAGAAAGACAAGAGTTCATAAATCTAGATGAAGATGATGCTGATGACTTTAATAAGGAATGGAAAACAAAAATACGCAGCCGCTCGGAAATTCCAAGTATTACAGCTTCAGGTTCTCGCAACAGGTACAATTACAGTGGTTCATCACATTCACATTCAGGTGTACCAGCCATTACAGCTAGTTCAAGGTTTGTATTTATTCTTTTATTCCTATGTGTAATTTTATGTTAATTATAGACGGTGTTGCTTTTATTCTTGCACAATTAATATCTTGTGTTACTTTTATTTTATTGTTTTAATTTATTTCTTACTGGTGTGTTAAAATAATAACTAAGGTATGCCAAATTTATCATGTTTTTACTATTGCACTCACAGATTCAACATATTTATTTCATACATAATTAGTTAGCTGGTGTTGGAGATTTCATTTTGAAATGTTATAAGAAATTATGTTTATAAATGTTGTGAATTTTTACATTTGCATGATGTACATAGTATTCAATATTGGTCTCAGAAATATGTTTTCTTTTGTTTATTGAATAGATATTTTTTTTTTGCAACTAATTAAGTAAGAAACTTTGTTGCTTTAATTTTAATTCCACTAAAAGAATAAAAACTTAAATGAAGGAATATGTTAATACAAAGAAGCAAGATTTGATTACTCATTTGTCCTGGGCCGTTAGCCCTTTATTTATATATACTTTTGAATAAAGTTTGTATGATTGAGTATTAAATGAGAATTTAGAAACATTTAGTGAGCACTACAATATACTTTTTTTTGTGAGATAGGTATATTAGAGAAAACGTTGAAATGGTATGCTCTCTCTTAGGAGTGACGGAGACAAATATAATCACTAGTGTTAAAAAGGAAAATAGTTCTTTATTTTTCCTCATTCTTAGACTCTACCGGAAGTTCTTATTTCCTTATACCTAGATGCGACCGAATTTTTAATTTTAAAAATGTAATTTCAATTTATCATTGTATTGTTTATTTCCAAATTATTTAGGCCAGCTGCACTGGGTGCAATCTGTTAATATACAAAATAAAAATGTAAACATTAGCAAGCAGAATCCGATAAATTAGTAAATTCAACACAAAACACGGACAGTATCACAAATTTTTTGTACTTTTAATGATGGATTTTATAAAATTTACTGATGAGAATACCTTTATCATATCTGATGGCTGAGGTGTATTTGGTTCATATTGAAAATAAATACATAATCAGCAATGATATTCTTTCATAAATTTATTAATCAAAATAAGATACCTTAGAAATTGTAGTTAATAACATTTATGAATTAAAGACAAAAAATATTGAGAATAATGTTGCATTACATTTTCTTGTATCATTTTGCCAATGCCCTAGAGATATTCATTCAGAATTACAACAATTGATGAGTGTAGTTATAGCAAAATAATGATTTTTTTATCTTTTGTATTTCATATTACATCCACATTTTATTGAAATTAGTAGCCACTTGTCCAAATTCTGTCCAATTATATTATGTTTGAAATATTGTGGACTGCATAATAATATATTTGCTACTATATACCTTGTCACAATTTCAAAAAAGTGAAAATATTTTTGAAAGTCCGTATTCCTACATTGAAATTCAATAACATTACATCCAGTCTTTACTGTGTTTTCTCTTGCCTCAATGACTTCTACGGATTATTTAATACATTTGCACGTGTTAATTTTATAAACGACTTTTTACTCAAATCCGAAGTGTTTGATATTTAAGATTGGAATTTGAAAGAGTTCCTCTTAATATAATTTCTATGAAAAAAAAAAGTGTAGTTTGTCCCGTTGTAGTAGGCGTATAACAAAATGTAATACTGGCAGTTTTTTAGTTTTATGTTGGTACTTTAAAAGTTTTCAGTTTTAAAATTGCGCTACTGTTTGATTAAACCGTATATATAAGCAGGCGCATTTGTTAAATTAAATTGTTAAATTAAATTGTTATTTGATTGTGGTTATCATAGATATCCTACATAAATAGCAGTTAACCGATAAACTAGCGCAATATGGATCATAATTGTTTAGATTTAGGTTACAACTTAGAAGTGCAAATGGAAATAACCTTATTCCTGTGTAAAACCACCTGAAAGTGTCGCGACAAAATTTCTTAGAAAAATTCTCACCAAAATTTTCGGGATAATTTTTGTTATGATTTATGTAAAAATTCTCGTACGTGTAAAATGGCTCTTATATATTTTTTTTTGTCAATTTCAATAGCTTTGGTTGAAAAAGTTTTAGACATGCGGTTCATAAAACCGTATACCCGCTACTCCATGTTTAAAACTTCAGGTGGGTTAATAAATGCCACATACATTTACCCACATATACAGCCTGGTTCAAGTTTTAAAAGAAGTATTATTCTTATGGACTACATGCCTCGTTGTTCATTTTATACCTATCCATATGTGTCTATCAGTTTCTATTATGGGGATTGTTGCGAGATTTTTTGGTGGCTGTCGGTAATGATAATGTCGCCATTATTCGCTGTTTCCTGTTCCTGTCATTTGTCGATTATCTTTCTGTGTCACTTGCACTTATCCCGTTTATTTTTTTCCTAACATCACCTATTAATTATAAATAAATCTGGATGTACAAAAACTACTATCACTGTCATTTGTGTTATCTATTTTAAGCACAAATAAAATAGCTGTTGTAATTACATATAATAAACAAAATTGGTGTATGAAATATTACAAGCGTACGCGAAAGGGCGGTGCCCGCAAGAATTCTCGTTTGCAAGTGTATGATGAACACATCCAAACACTTGTTAGAGTGTTCAAGTTCACAGCTTTTTTCTAAAAAATATTCCATCCACGATGCGTATCATATTAGCTGTAGCAAACAGCGAAAATTTACGTAACTTTTCGAGAAGTATGCTTTATAGGTGCTTAATAGACGTTGGTTTTATATTTGAGAATATTTGAAAGAAATGTTGATGGACTGTGATGGTCACATAAGGATTATTAACGTACTATTAGAAGATATCGCAGCGAAAGGAGAAACATTATTTTCGCTGATAAATCGTGGGTAAATAACACTTAATAACAGAAGTGTGGACTGATAGCACAGCAAGTACATCTAGTCTAGCATTTTTAGCAAGATTTAAGTGTCGGTCTCCAAGAGCATCAAAAGGTCATGGCCAACATTATACATTAATTGATGCTGGTAACAAAAAAAACAAAAACTTCATTAAACATCTTATTAAAGGTATAATAATTTTTAGCACAGTGTGGTTTTAAGTTTATCCATTTTAGTTGAAGAAGTCATGTGGAAATTGGACAATGAACCCAAAGAGTTTATTACTAATTTAACATTGATCTCATTATCATCTTCATATTGATTGATCATCCGATATTAGTTAATCATACGCTTATGATTATAGAAATGATCTTTAATTTGTTTTAAGCATACCTCTGTAAAAATTTATTATTGACACATATATACATCTATATATGTTCCTGAAAATAAACATAAGAACAAGAAACAGAACGCCTTATGTGTTGTGTATTTTGATGTGGAATAAATAATAATACAGTCAATATTATTCTATCGATTTTCATGCTAATGGGACATGGTGCGACATAACCAATAAATACAAAGATTGCAAGATTTTTACAGTATGAAACAGTATAAATACAAACAAAATTCACAAGATTGACATTAAGCGCCAACATGAAATTCGTCAAGTTGTTCAGAGCGACAACATACGAAAAATTAAGTATTTAAATAGATTTGGCATCGTTGGGTAACTATCTCCACCAGAGTGATACTTCCTTCTGAACGTGAACCAGACTATAGATGTTTTACTTGCTGTTGGTAACCTTTGGAGTTCGTGGTCGAAATTTTTAACTGTGCAAGCTACCACACGGGTATCAACAGGTCCGGTTTATTAACTTATTCCCGTATTAGAAGTGCTGCTTATTTTATCGCGAAAAAGTAAAAAAAGACATATGGCAAGTGAAGCATATGTATAATTTGTGGTCTAACATTGTCCTAGAAAGTTTTGGAAATTTTATTTTTATATTTTAATTTATTTTCCGACTTAGAGTGGTTAAATATTGAAGTGCAAAGTATTTTATATGGTGTGTGGGAATGTTATGGTGAGTAATAGCTAAAACATGTGTTGAAGACATAACTGCTTTATTTAAAGGAGATTTAATTGAACTGAGATTTTATTAAAAATGTAACATAGGCAAGTGGCAAAAACATCGTATCATTCATATATTTCCTTTATTTAAGTGTTCTCTACTAAATATAAACATATACTTGAACTTAAAATAATAAAAAAAAGATGTCTACATAATGAACAAAAGAAAACTGTTTAGGATTGGAAATAATTCTAGAATGTAATTGAAAAATTATTTGAAAGACATTAGTGTTCATTTTATATATTGTTAGAGATGAGAGCAATGTAAACGTGCATCTTTATATTCTCAACTGGGACCTTAACGTTCTCTACATACCGATTGCATACGATGAAATTATCTGCATATCTATACTAAAATACAACCCCTAAGCAAGTAAGTGTTTGTGTACGGAATTATCGACGACTATTAAATCAAAGGCTTACTGTACTGTCGGGTATGTGGGCTTAAGTTTAAATCTTAGATTATAGGGGAGAATGGGGGAATTCCGCACATATCTGTTTTTGATAGTGAAAAGCACGAGAGATATCTTTAAACCACGTGTCTATAGCGTAGAAGGGGTATGTGTTAGTAATGCCACCACACCTTGTTTCTAGTTACGATTAAAGTATTCTCGGACGAAATAGAAATTCGACGCGTTCTTTAGAATTTTGAGTCTCCAATTATTAGGAATTCCGCGCACTTGAGCAAATTGTGGAATTGTAAATATAATAATGAGTTTACGAGTACACGCTCTCAATATTCATTAAGTGCATTGACTAAGCATTTAGTGAGAGTAGTTATCTTTTGTCTAATCGATTACTTTAAGGTGCATCCACACGCTCGGAGTTCGCCGAACTCCGAATGTTCGGCAACTACTGAATCGTGTGGACGCGACCGTCCACACGATTCGGGGTTTGCCGAACTCCGAGCAGATACGGGAAAACTCCAAACGTTCGGTATGAAAGTTTAGTGTGGTAGCATTGAGTGATTGCATGAATTACGTTGGTGTTGGTACAGAAATAATGACTGGTTATGAACCATTGCTGTCACTGCATAACTGAAACTCTTTTTTGGTTTCGCGGGAAACCTGGCAAATCATAAATATTTGAAGTTCTGTCATTTTTGTTGAGCATGACAGAAACTAAATATGAATCACGGACACCAGTAATTCATATTTAGGTTATGAAAATATTGACAACTACAATTACTTACGCTATTATTTAATTTCTGTTATTTTCCAAGTTTACGATGATGAATGTATGGGTAATTGCGTATACAATGGCGAACAAACTCGAACAAAAAAGTAGTTTTAATGACCTTCTATAATTGTTATGACCAACGTGATTGTTATCATTGAAACATTCGTCGTAAAAATTATAGGTCAATCAAAGAAATATTTTTTGCTCAAATTTCTTCGCCATTTTTTATCCAATTATCTACGAGCATCATACACCTGTATCAGTAATATTTACAATGAGGCGAATATGTTTGTACAAACACGGTCCACTGGGGATGTATGGATTCTTTATGCTTCAAATTGAGGGCCGTGAGAAAGGAGGGTGGTTTCTTTTAAATGATTATATATTAATAAATATCATCTAATTTTTTTTTAAATTTATTTGCCTCTTTATAAACAAAAAATCATACGCATTTAAACCAGGTCATCACATAACAATATACATTTCGACCCTCTTTAGTAAAATTTAAGAAATTTGATAAATTATGAAAAGAGTGGTAAGCTTTTTAATATTTAGGATAACACTGCAATTATTTAATTAGTTTATCTACACATTAGTTTTAAAGATTAATTTTTATAAAAATTAAGATCTTTAAATTTACTTGAAATGCATCAATTTAATGTAATAATGAATACTAAAATTGCACTCATATGAATGTCAAAAAAAAAACACGTTGAATTGTTTATTATCTTTGGCAAAGCTGTCATTTTCAGCATACGACATAGTAGTTTCAGTAAATAAATTTGTATCTGTTACCCGCTGTCATATGTAACAGTTATTAACTGTAGGTATAATAGTATGACTAGTAAGAGACGAGCTCACTAGACAGCTGTCAACAGCTTTCCCTCTCACTCTAAATACCTTCCCGCATGTGTGGACGAGTGCACGAACACCGTCTAGCCGAACATTCGTACACGTTGACGTGCGCCATTTTCCAATGCAGATCGGGAATAGGCAAACAGTTTGCCGACTAGTTCGCCGAACTCCGAACTGCCCGTCCACACGACTAGAAGTTCGCCAAACTAGTGCTCGGAGTTCGGCGAACTCCGAGCGTGTGGACGCACCTTTATTTTTAATAAATATACTTTCTAAATTGTGCACTTGCGCGGTATTTCTCTCTACGATGGGTAGTTTCGCGGATGTGAGTTTGTATTGAAATTTTGTGGATAAGAAGTAAAGACACTCTTGTTTCTTAAAAACCATGTATTTACAAACAAAAAGGGTAATTATGGACTTGCAAACATATAAAAAGGATAATATTTTCGTAGGGTTTCACGGTCGGTGTCGATTAAATTTAGGCCTAAAAACCCGGTAGAAACAGTTTATTTAATAGACACCGGCCGGGAAAGCCTCCGGAAATATAAGCCTTTTTGTTTGTAAATAGGTACATGGTTTTTAAGAAACAAGAGTGTTTTTACTTCTTATTCACAAAATTTCAATACAAACTCACATGCGCGGTATTCCCACACATAATGCGCGAAATTACCCATGGTAGGGGGAAATATCGCGCTTGTGCAAAATTTAGAAACTATAATTATTAAAAATAAAGTAAATCGTTTAGAGAAAGAAAACTATTCGCACTAAACGCTTAATCAATACACTTAATGATTATTGAAAGCTGGTACTCGTAAACTCATTATATTTACTATTCCATAATTTGCTTAGGTGCGCGGAATCCCCCACTCTCCTCTATACTTATAGACATAGCCTCAGTTTTAACAGTTAACATTACTCTAAGCGTATGACGAGAAAGAATTTAGAGCAATAAGCATTGTAATGTATCAAATAATAAAATTACTAAATTAAGGAATACATATTTAAATAATATGTGAATATTAGACTTGAATAAAAAATGTAGGTATATGTTTAACTCACTACGAATAATTTTTTTTTTTTTTTTTCGAAGTTACTGTAACATTTGTGTAATGCGTTTTATATTGATGTTAAATGTGAAATGTTGAATAAAAACGCCAACAGATACTTTGATATACATATGTTTGTGTAGCATTTATTATTGTATGACAAACAAATCAAGTACTTCGTTGGTGTATCCAATTTTTCATAACGAACAATATTCATCATTCATTCATTCAAGTTAGGGTGGACACTTGATGTCCGGGCACTTGAGCAAGGTGCTCATTGTACTTATAACGAACAATAATTTAAATATCTTACAGTTTCACATTTTATATCTACCTTATTTTTATTTTTAAAATATGTTCAATTAATTAAACAATTAAAGCATAATATCAAAAACTCTCTGCTGGCATCAAAAGCTGTCTGTAACAAATAGTGTTTGGTAATGCCGTTATCAATGATAGTCGGAAAGAGCCGAAATGTCATTCAAAATTTCGTGTACACCATTAGATGGAGGATCGAAAATTTATTATTTTAAATAAGTAATAAATTGTGAGACAAGGGCCATTTTTTTTTACATTATCCCAATTATATTTATTACTCATACATTAGGTATAACTTGCATATGACCAGTGGCGGCTCGTGAGTTATGAAAGAGGGTGGGTACAAAATAAAAATAGATAAATAAATTAAATTCGAAAGTTATAGTCAACGGATTAAAAAACTTAGCAAACAGTGTATTAAAATTGGATTATAGTTTCGCTGACCGGACATCACGGGAAAAGAAATGTCCGGCTGCAACAGTCAACTACTGTGGGATCATGCTGAGGCCTGAAAAAGACAATTACTACCATATGACGAAACTAGTAGCCAAAACAATTTGATACTATAGTATATTAATAAAAGAATTGGGAAGTACACTTTCGAATTTAATTTACTTATCTATTACTACTCACCCAATTATGGTCTATCAAAGATACAAAATAAAAACGTACCTATTTTTTGTTTTTTGTACATAAAATCTATGAGAATATTGCAAAATTTTATACATATAATTAACCGGCGCAAACTATGACCATTTTTTCCACATCTTCGTTGTATTTAATTATATGTCGCAAATAAGCACTGTCTAACTGTTCACGTATGTCCACTTTGCCTAGAACACTAAAATCCACGCGTGCATTCATGTGAGAAAAGGAATTTTCGTGTTTCTTTGCTCTCTCTGCGATATGCTTTAAATCATTTCACCCTTGTTTATTCCAGGCACTTACATCTTTTTTAAAAAATAAGCAGATAAAGCAAAATAATTTATTTGTTAGTGAACATGCCCACATCCACTCATATTTTTCATATATATTTTTATTGAATACTCTATTGTAAGTTCGAGTTATACTTGGGGCAGTTGTAGTTTATTTGAAGATCAGGAGTAGGCCTTCCTTCCTTCTTAATTAAGTTTTTCTTCAAATGATAGCGGGTTTTTTAAAAGATTTTGTACACAATTAACTTCCATCATTAATAATAAACATCACTTCAAACCTTTGAAATCACACAAGTAGTCATGCAGTACTCGCTGAAAACAATGCAGTCGCAATGAATGCAAGACGTTAACTGGAGACACGAAACTACGTGCCCCAAAGCGACCGTATAAGCGCATATAGCGAAGATAAACGGAGACGTCCGATTCATACTCGAAATAGGTACATCGGAAATAGTGCCCCGGAACATAGTTTTGAGCGTTCGCATATGCGTTAGTGTCTGTGGTGCGGAAAGAAACTTTGGTACCATTGTTATAAAAATACGTAAAAATAATAAAATAAATAATGCACTGAATTACATGCGAATTTCTTCCGTGTTTATCTTGGTGGTTGGGTGGGCACGTGCCCTTGTGCCCTTTACCTAATATTATCTTACAAAAATAATGAAATGGTAGCATGAAATATCGAAATCTGGAAATCGTGTGTAAATTTACCAACTAATATCACATTAATTGAAATCTGCCATAAAAATTAGTGATTATTAGTATGCCGGAACTACAGGTGGTGCGCACACTGAAGTTTCCTATCTTTACTAGGGTTTACTAGGACGTATTAAAATTGGCAGGACAGATGGGAATACAGATTGTGCAGTCGGCGAACGTGAAACCGCTATTTTTTTGTTGGTTGAAACAGTTGTGACGTTAAAGTTTATAAAAAAATATGCGTTATCAAACTTTTGTTCTGAATGAAAAAAAAAATAGCTCCCGACTCTATTAGCGAGATCCTGTATAGATGTATAGTTTTGTGGTATCCAATCGGTATAGAGCATGTCACAGTCATTCGAAAATTGGTAGTAAAAGCTTGTAGGTGGAAAAACACGTGAAAAATGCTATATAGTACTTCTTCAGAATTTCGTCTGTAAGTAGTTTATTATACTTTAAAAGGTTCAGGTTATTTTAGCAAAATAAAATATATTTTTTCAGAACTTTGCCAAAACCACTTTATAGATTTAATTATTTTTTTAACGAGGACATGTATTTAGAGCTCAAACGTAAAATACGTTTTTTTTTCTATAAACGAAAATAAAATAATCTATGCCACGTTCTATTTTGTTGAATTCGGGCATGGGACGCTCCTGTTCATTTTGTTTTTTGAATAAGTAAAAAAGGATTTGAGCACATTACATCTAGACTAATTACATGTTATAAGATAGAAAGAAAATAGCATTTCTCACGTATTTATCTCACTTTGACCTTTGCACTCATTGCACAAGATTCTGAGTTACTTTGAGTGCCTGAAGTTGCTGAAGGACAAAATCCGCTCTACAATAAGCCGCAGAAGCCACAATAGACGTGGCGGTCTAACTATGCGGATGCTATCTCCCACACTAATGCCTTTGCAAAGAAGTCCAACAATTCCCTCATGTTTGCAATAGTGTTTTCTGTGTAAACAATAATGCACACCAGTCTTGACATTGGGTATCATTTGTGCCATTATTTTGTTCTTTTAAACCTTTTTAAATGTTTGTATTATATTAACGAAAAAGAAAAAATTATATACCAACTTCAACTTTAATTTTTAAAGAATATTTTTTTAACACACCATAATTATTATTGTCTTATGCATGGTAGCCGTCGACATAGAGATAGACACACAACAAATTCCGGAGTTGTTTCTCCAAGGCGATGTATACGATCTTCACCCTTAGCGTTACCTCCAAGTAACTCGACAAGGTAGGGTTGATTGGTATATTTTAGTAAAGTACCACTTTATCGCTTTGTCCAGTATCCATCTAAATCAGCTAATCATTAATAGATTTATTACATTTTGAATTTTCGTAACATTAATAGTAATGGTATTTCGTGACTTAATTCTTAATTAAAGGTGCAGCAAAGTAACAGTCATTTGTTTGCTTGATAATTACAATAAATAATAAAGTAAAATTTCATTTTTATTATTAGTGAGTTTATTAAAGAAATCAGAAAATGTTTGACTTGTTACTGAAATACGTATATTCCGTTAGCTGAACTAGTGCAAATTATAATGTTGAGAGTGTTAGGTTGTTAAATTCAATATATTTGCGAAGCTTTTGCTAAAAAAGTGAAACACGACGTGACTGTCTATTGCACATTTTTCTGTATTCCGCTAACGTTTATGACAAAATTCGGTTCATTTATGTGGACATAACATTACTTACACAACCTTATTTGTTTATGATGTAGACCTTTTGTCTTTATTATTATTTTTAATAATATTGCCACATAATTTTTAAAAAGCTGTATCTCGAGCAACGGATACAACAAATAAGGTACTGGTTTAACCAATGTTACATACCCAAACAATTGAATTTTCCTGTGGCACTAAGGTTTTAACATTTCATACTCCTCCGTTTAATTCACATTAAATCTACATAAAAAAAATCAGTATTTAGATTTATTCGGAAGAGTTTGTTTAGAAAATAATTTCAAAATCAAATCAACTCGAGACAATTTTCATTTTGTGTTTTCTCACGACAATAGACCTGAAGATGGCCTACTAGGTAGACCGAAACATGTAGTCTAATTATATAAATAAATTGAATGAAGATAGACATTACTCATGTTTTTCACATTTATTGAATGTTGGAAAGCTTGAAGGACAATGATAATTTTGACAATCGGGTATTGTGGACTGATGAAACAACGTTTACGCGCGACAGGATCTTCAACGTGCACAATAACCAGAGCAGCATAATCTCTGGTCATTTATTAGAGGCCACCAAAGGAAACAGCAGACAATTTAAAACAATGCAGTGGTATGACTGGTATGATTCTCCTTGCGTGCCATATGCATGAAATCGAACGGTGACCTTTGTCAGTGCAAATGTTACTTCCTTTTTCAGTAGTACTACTTAAAAAAGATAGTCGAAGTAATAGATCGACTGTATCTGTACCACTCATCAGTGGCGTTGGTTAAGACATCAAATAGATAGATAGTATGTCTGTAGGACAACACGTATATATAATGTATAAAAAACTGTCTCTTACCAAATAAAAAATGGACTGCTATTTTTAGTTCCCGTTTTTAATTTTAATATAGTGATAGGAATTAGTAATTGGTTTAGTAATTGGTACACCAAATTTAATCGCCTCTAGTTAGGCGGATTTGTATTTATTCCGGCAGTCAAGCAGCACTAAGGGGTCTATCGACTTTGGAAATGACATAAGGGTTATTATGGGGTACCTCCACGAATTTTAGGAACTGGCAAAACGGAACAAGATAGATTTGATTAGGATTACTCAAACAGGAGCACAGTAATTTATACAAAGTGATATGCAACAATTTCCTAATTCTCTTTTAATAAACTGATCTTATAGTTGGATACATTCTATTATATTATTTGTCAGTGGCGTAACGCAATCTTCCTCTCCCCCGCAGAATTTTGTGTGGAGCCCTTTGCCTACTGATATATTTGTAAAATATTGCTAACAATAAATAATATCTGACCTGGCCCCTCAGATGGCTGGGCCGCCCCCGCCATGCAGGGGTTGCGGGGGTGTATTTTACGCCACTGTTATTTCTTGTAATTAACAGATCCCTTAGAAACTTTTGCTGCACCTGCTTCAGGGTTTCTGCCGATAGCATTATTTGCGATGGATACCGTTGATTATTAACTTTTATGAGTTTGATACAACCATACATAATTTGTTCGCAAAAAGAAATTATGAAAAGATTTGTGCATATTTATACAAACTTGCATTACTGATATTGGTAGTTGGAACAGTATCTGTTACGTTATTTAAATTACTAGAAATACATTTCTAGACTACAGAATGATCAGTTTCATGAATTTAAATAAAAAATAAGATAATTTTTTTTTTTTATATTTTCATTATTGTTAATTTTACAAATCATGTGTCTTTTTTTTGATTAATATTCAAGAAACGGCGACTTCTTATAACAACTGCTTATATTCTAAAAGCAAATAATTGCTACCGAGATACTTTACATAATTCAAATCTACATTCGTATTGCTAAGGTAGCTAACAACTAGACTTCCACTTCATTAGTTCACAAGGATAGAAATGATTTTTGAATAACTTGTCGACTTTTAAATATGGTACATAAAATGTACATTTCAAAACATTCCTCTTGGTAATTTGAGCTACTGAAGGAATTGTAAATTAAAATACCCAAATTAATGTTCTGACAATTTTGTTTTTGTCTTCTTCAGAAATCACATTATATATCTATATAAACGTGTATGCGACCTGAATAAGTCATGTCTAAGTGTTTTTTTTTATATAAAAGTTTTTATATATTTTTTTATACACGTAAAAAGTCTTCGTGAGAGTGAATTAACAGTTACAACGCACTTAATGATGCTTTCGCTTGATTTCATGTGTTTATACATTTTTGCCTATTCCCCTATAGTTATTGCTCTGTATATAGATCTGTGTAAATACACTTGTCTACCTAGATATCCATTATCATTGTTGATGTACAACAGATGTATGCATTTTTATCATCAAGTGCAGTTGTATGCATAAAAAGGCGTACAGGTGCTATAAGAAAGTTTGGTAATATTTGAATTCTCTTGAATCAAGTTTGAACGTTGAATGCATATTTCATATCTTTTATAGAGGATTAGCAGTTGTTTAGTTAGTAATGAGAAAATATCAAACACTTTTTTGTACTCATATTACATAGTAGATAATTTTATGCGTTCAAAAGCATGCGTAAAGTAAAAGTGAAATTGATACTTACTCAAGGAACCAACATTCAGAAAAGCAAAGTAACTGAACTGTCAAACTTTATGTGGATGTACGATTTTACCGTACATAGTACATACATAGGCAGAATTCATCATAAAATTATACAAACCTCGTATGTGATACAACAGAATATCGTAACAACCAGAACATCAACTTGGCTTGGCGGGAAGGGTTCGCGCATTCTCATCGCGCAGCTTGATCCGCCATTAAATCGGGCGAGAACTTGTGGTTCCGGCTATGTTCGCTCTTTGCATTAGGCACACGTCGCTGACTTCAAGTTTATATTCGTATGTTAATTTAAATAGTGTTATCAAGTGCAAGTCGATAAAATATGAAAATAATGAAAAAGAAAGTAAAATAATTGTAAAAATAAGCGATATTCTTTCATTTTATCGTAGATATGTATCATACTCTCGAAATTCACTTCAGTTAGATCCTGTCAGGCACGGAATTTTATCGAAGCCGACTCTGATTTCTCGCCCGAGACACTGACGTCAAGGTCACGAAATTTTGCCCACTCAGATCAAAAGAGCCGACAAAGAGTTTGCATTCTGGTTGTTACGATATTCTGTGGTGATACATTTCGCGAATACGTTTCTATGAGGCAAAAAAAGCGGCGAGTAGTAGCAAAATCTAATTTACCAGATAAAAAAATCCTAGTATTTAAAAGTATGTTCAAAACATTTTATATCAGGTCACTGCAAGACTAACAATGGAATTGTGGTGCATCCCGAGAGAAAAAAATACTCACCAAGCATTATACTTATATTGGTATATGTAAATTTCCGGTAACAAAATAACTTATTAAATTATATAAGACTAGAATCACACTCGGATCTGTATGGTCCCCAGCAATCATCTTAAGGAAAAACTTACATATTCTTGACATCCTAATTATGAAAGTATTATTTGCTTATGGGATCAGTGACTTCATATATAATATAAAGTAATATTTTTAACATTTACGAAAGTTATTACGAATGCGATCTGAGTTAGTGTTGTTTAATTTACAACAGAAAATACTGGGTGTACGCTTTTTTGTGGATGCAGGTACATATACATCAGTAAATAAAATCTTGTATTCTAAAAATAGGTAGTTTCCTGGATTTCAGAATAAACTGAAAGTACGGTTCTTTTTGCCAGCGGTTTTGTTTGCTGTTTCACAATTGGATTCTGTATTTTTATATGCACTGCTATTATTCGCACACTGTTATTATGCGAACCGACCAAATTGGGAAGTACCAAGTAGGGAGTGACTTATTTATACACGTGTATAAATTCTTTTCACTGTTTTAACAAGCTATATTTAGAAGTAAATACAAAATATATCTATGAGTAATATAGCTACACCCAAATTAAAATATGGAATCAAATTTTTCATCGTAAAGATGTAGAAAAATACAGAAATTAATTGTAATATTTTTCATGAACAAATGGACAACCCAGGAACTGCATTTTAGATGACAGAGTTGCTCTGGTACCATCTGTAGCGAATTAAATACGAATCTAAGCTCCACAAATCATCGATTATTAACGCAATTGAAGCTACAGTACACTGAAATATAATTTAAAAATAATTTGCAAACAATTCTGAATTACGCATTGCTAGGTACGCAGTACTTGTAGTTTCGTTACATAAATAATCGAAAATTTGTGGGGCTTGGTTTTGCATTGAATTTGTTAAAGATGTTACATACAGCCGGAGCCATTTTTACTACAAATAGAAGCATGCACTTTTTACATATAACGATGTATGTCACTGTTAGTAGTAGAGTTAGCTTGTGCGGTATACCTTTGAAGTTATAGTTATATAATTACATAATAAGTGTAAATACGAGGGCTGTTTGACGAATACCCGGATTAGAAATGACAACGCAACTTTTTTAGGTTTTAACAATTTATTTTTCAATATAATCCCCTTTCAACTCGATACACTTTTCCCAGCGGTGCTGCAACTTTTTTAACCCTTCCGTATAGTACGACTTTTGTTGGCCTGCAAAATACTCCTCCGTGGCGGCGATGACTTCCTCGTCCGATCCGTCTGAGAATACGGAGGAGGGGGGAGCAATTCGTAGTGCAATTCGACCAATTTGGCTGTGGCGACTGCGGAGGTGTAAGCCGGTGCGTTATCGTGCTGGAAGAGCACTTTTTTTCTTCGCCTTCTTTGGAGCACGTTCACTAGGTAAAATCCATTGCTCCGATTGTTTTTTTTTGGTCTCCTCCTGATTCCGATTAAATAGGGCCAAGCACGTCTTTGGAGTGATCTCTGGATTGCGCATGTTCTCCGGTGTGAGTAAACGCGGCACCCATCGCGCGGACAGCTTTCTTCCAGCCAACTCGCGAACATTCACTCGGCGGTCCGCCAATACGAGATCATAGATTTTGTCCACGGTTTCCTCCGTGGTAGCCGTTTTTGGACCGCCTAGACGCGGTTCATTAAAAACCGACATGTGGCCACGGTGAAACTTTGCGAACCAATGGTAGGCGGTTGTACGGGAAAGTGAATGATTCCTATAAACACCATCAAGAGTGGGCTTGATTTTCTCGCAGGTTTTGCCACTCAAAAACAAGAATCGGATCACGGAACGATACTGCTCTTTTTCCATGGTCGCAAAAAACACTAACACGATGTTTTGAAATGGCTGTCAAAACAAAACTAAGCGTCGGATTGTCACCAAGTTTGACAGGCGGGCTAAAAAAGGTTATATAAATAATCTGACAGAAGCAACATCAAAATTATAAGTACTTAAGTAATTTTGTTCAAAATCTAAGTTTTGTATTAAAACAATGAACAACCCAAAGGGCAAGGTTATAGGAAGAACACCAAATCGGTAATATAATCTTTTTGACAATGTACTTGAATTGTAGTTGTCAATAAATTCTAATTATTATTATTATTATTATTATTATTATTATTATTATTATTATTAATTAAATGATGGTACACTTATTTTGGCTCAGTAGCGCCACCTATCCTCTAATCCAGGTATTCATCAAACAGCCTTCGTATACAGAGTATTCCACGTAAGTGGTTCATTAAAAGTTTATGATGCTCTATTATTTACTTATATTTGAGATTTTGGCACCATTATCTGTTCGATTGGAACTATAAATGTGAAATACTTTAACCAAAATACCACTTCCGGTTGACTGGAAGTGGTCGTCAACTTTGTTATTTTAAATAGAATGATATAATTTTTTGTCCATTTTTGGATTCTACGACCATAAATACGTCAGTTTTCATTAGCTATTTCTATAACTACATGTTACCGTTTTTTGAGTTATTTAAGTTTTTCTTTTTTTTCTAGTCATAATCATTGCATCATTGAGAATATTAATATCGCGGTTAATACTGCAAGTAGAGACTCCAAATTTGCTATGTTATGAATGTAGATACAACCCTAAGAAACGGTACACACACTTTACGTTCTAACATACAGGGTGTTCAAAACTGAGGAACAAAGTGACATATTTTAAAATGCAGAAAACTTTTTTTTTAAATGGAACACTGTATTTTAATTCGAAATTATGAAGTAAATATCATCCCCTATCACTTTATATCCAGCATTCCCTATACCTATCTTTAATAGATTTTGAGATATGAGTGGCATCATCAATTAACTCTCATGCTCATAAGTTTCCATAATTACATATAAATATAGCTTGCAAACGATTTATATTTATCTCCCGTAATAAGTGGAATTACGCAGATCTTTCATATTAAGCGTTACTAAAAGGAAATGTATTCACAAAAATGTGCAAACACTGAGTAAATTTGATATAACAGCCACTACAAATTGCCCAGAATATGTTATCTATTAACTATTACGCCTACACAATGACACTGAGAGTTTAGATTGTTTACTACAGTTACATTTTATATTGGTATATTTCAGGTATTCGCGAAAACACTAGTTTATTTAATAATTGTGCGATAAGCTACAGTGATACAAGTAAGTATTTAGTGCATTCAAAATAACTAATTAGCATTTAGTAGTGAAAACTTGTAAAAGTAGAGGTTTATAGTTGTAAAACAGCTACGAGAACATTTGTGTTATACTTAGTTTGAATTTCCATTTGTTTCTAAGGATATTCTATCGACTATAAATATGGAAACAACTGGAAATAAATATAAAAACGTCACAGCAAATGAAATAACACCCTAGTACGATTTCACAATACAATGTGTGTGTGTCACTTTTCATGACCCTTATATTGTAGCGCTGTTATTATTAGCCATAAACTTTGGTTAGGAATACCTATCCATCAGGTGATTAAATGGCAACAAGAAAATGGTATTTTCACTAGTGGCGTTTGTCGCTATAATTCATTTTTTTTTTAGAAAATATATTAGGCAATTTTTTAATTGTTAAGGGATATCATAAACGTAAATAGCATCACCAAAAAACAGTCCTATACAAATTTTTAAACTAATACTGTGCAGGAATTCACACAATAAAATAATGATAATTCTTATATTTTAAAGCTATTTAAAATTTTATATTTAATTAAAGGTAGCGTTATTTTTCCACAGTTCGCTTAATTGACATCTAGAAAAGAAATTTTCTTTTGGGAATCCTTTGTCTTATACCATTTGATCCTTACCAGTGAAGTATGGCAATTCTTTTGATTTGCCAATATGCAAAGATATCGGATTTGCTATGTATAGCTGCAATATTCAAAAACAGTAGACCAACTGTCATTTCAATCAAATCTGTCATTTCTATTTTAATTCAGTACAAAGGAAGTAAGTGCACAGACGGAGTGGCACATTTAACAGTTAACGAAACAGCTGAAATTGTTCGTATTATCATTACATATTACTTTTTATTTAATAAACGCACATATAAATATTATAATGTTAAATAAACTTGTAATAAACTCAAACTGAATTTTTTTGTTTATCAAATTGTTTTTAAACGCCATAGTGAAATCTCGATATTTCATCATACTGATATATCATTCTTGGCTATTAACACGACAAGCCTCACTGCTTCAAATTCCAAATGAGGAAGTGTCTTTCTTAAAATGAAGATTTTTAAGTCATTTAAGATGAAAAACATGAAAGTGGTTCTAAGCAACAAAATTTAAATAATTTTAAAATATTAGAATTTATTATCTTATTGTCTGAACATCCTACAAGATATTGGTTTAAAATTGTGTATAACGGAATTTTTGGGGATCCTAAACAAGATTCACCCCTTCTAACAGTTAAAAAAATGCCTAATATATTTTTTCTCAGAGAATGGCCCTTTTTAAATCGTAGCAACGAACGTCACTGGTGGAAATCCAATTTTCTTATTGCCATTTAATCACGTTAAATCCCCAATCAAACGTTTATTAAAACCGTGCTAATAATAACATATATGATATGGGACTCAGGAAAAGTGAGACATATTGTATACCTATTTTAGTTATACAGTTGTAGCTTATATATCTTTTGGTATTAGATCTCCACTATATTTTTGGAGGAAATTATTTATTAGTATTCTGGATTGTAAATCAGTTGTATATTTCCACCATTCCCACATCTTATTAACGTTTTAAAATAACATCATATATAAACACTCCTCTAAGATAGATAGTACGAGTAGATACGATATAAAAAGATACTCAATTTATTTCCTATATATTTGATAATAGTATTGACTTTGTGGCTTTCATTAATAAGATAAGGCAGTCTAGCTAGACGTCCTTATTGTGTGTCTGCGCTATAATACTGTAGCTTATATGCAAAAAAAGTAAACAAAATTAGATATGTGATATTTTAACAATATTTTGTATATGGTGTTCATGTTATCTGTGTAAGTTTGTCATTTAATCTATGCGTCTATAAATGATCAAAGAATACTATTTCTTAATATAAATATTGATGTATTATATGAAATGATAAGGGCAAGCAAATAATTGAATGTTACCTACCGTTTTTAGTTTCATCCATCACTTATGATCCAGGCTTAACAATCTACAATCGATTTTTGGAATGCTATCTTTAAATGTTAATTGAATAACCCATTTAGCGTATTCGGACATTCTCTATAATATGTAATGTCATCGTGTAGAAAATAATGTATTTTATGATTAAAAAATAGCATTTAATATTCAAGAGGGAATGCATATATTTACCCCAAGAAAGGAAAACAAACCTCCACTTTTATTTGCATGTTATCATCTCTACGCATGAACTGCTTTTTTGCACGAATATACTACGATATATATACATATATTAAAATTATGCCTATTAAAATTTATTGCTAAAACATTTTTGTTCATTGTGTTCATATATGTTTTACCATTTTAGCGCTTCCAGCAGGCGGCCGTATAGTCCCCCAGGTCAACCCACTGTTCGAAAGAATAAAAACATCAAGACTGTATCAGGTTCATCTCCACCAGATATCTAAATTTATTTTTAATTAAAATTTAATTCTGCCGTTTCCATATTTAGTTTATTATAATATGTACCATTAAAATGTTTTATTTTATTCATAATACGTATAAGTACGAAAAAAGTATTTGTAAGTGGGTAATTTTTATGGTGACGAAAATAGTTCTCTTCATTGCTTTCGCAAGTAAATGCACTCTAGGTATGACAAATGTTAGGTTACATATTTAAACTGTGTTGTTTTAAAATTTGAATCTTGTATGAATTAAAATATTAAATACTCAGAAGTAGAATGTATGTTGATTTGTCGGATGATTGTGAAAATACAGAACGTACGTAAATAATCCGCATTTTCTTTGTTTTTATCTTGTTACAAAAAACCTAGGGTACAAACGTACCCGTTAAAACACATTTACATTACTTGAGACTGGTCGATTGCTGCAAGAACCGTTCTAACTTTATATAGTTTGGATTACGTTCATTGCCCAGTTTTCGCTTTATTAGTGACAAAAATCTTTGAATAACATGAGGAATGGTTTTTGAACATGTTTTTTTTTTAAGGTCCGTGGAATTGATGCATACGGAGAATATTGTTGAAATTATATAGGCAAGAGTAACTAATTATGTGTATAATTATGAATAGATAAGTGTAAAGTGATTTTAAAAAGCGGTGAAGAACCTCCGTAATGCGTTGAGGTCGGTCCGTTTTTGTTTAAATAAGGTAAGCTGTATCGTGACCTCATATTTCGTTTGCTAATTATGAAGATATGTATGAATTTAAACGTCGAAATTAGTAACCCTAAAGAGCAATGATTCTTGTGTGTTCTTTAAAGGAGGGAATATAAAATAATGTAGTTAATTTGTTTTGTAAAAGTTTTATTTACCAAATATAAGAACTATGAGCGTTAAAGATGCCTTCTCAGGTAAGCATTAGCGCGTCTGCAATTAACAACAGACAGAAACCAGGATGTCTTAGCGTGTAGCAGCAGCCCTTGACAAAATTCCTCGCTTTGTGGTATAGTGTGCTGAGTTATTGTTATATCATCAAGATTCAAGGTTTAGACGTGTTCTCCATAATATGCCAGAAAGTACACAAACTTGCAAAAGTTTTGGACCCCTGTTATATTTTCTAAACTGTTGAAATATATTAAGTGATGTTTTCAATTGTCAAATGTTTCAATTAATCAATAATTTAATTAAAGGACCAAAAAATGTATTAGCACAATAAAGTATTCTATAACTGTTAAGTCATATAACCAAATTCGTAAAGTCTTCGAACATTCTAATATAATATAATATTTGTCATAGAAAGAATTAAGTTATTTATAATTTCTTGAGGCATTTCCCTCCATTCCTGCAGAATTCGTTCTGTAAGCTGTTGAAGAGTTAGTGGTGGATCATTTCCAAGTTTGATTCGTCTTGAAATGTGTTCAAATGGATTTAAGTTGGGGAAATTCGCTAGGCAATCCATTCGATGAGTAATACCTTCTCTTTCTAAAGTGTCAGATACTTCGATGAGGAGGCGCATTATCGTCCATAAACAGAAAACGCTCACCAATTGCGCCCCGAAAAGGAGCCACCTAACTACGTATAATGTTTTGTGTGTAGAAATGACCTGTCATCATGATACCTCCCCAAACCGTGGCACTACCTCACAGATAAGAAGCCGTTTCACGTGCAGTTCTTAATCGGTGCTGAAGTCCAGTGGATCTCCAAACGCGAACACGTCTATCGTTCATTAAACCAAAGCGGCTTTCATCTGAGAACATCACGTGAGACCACTGATTAATTGTCCAGTTTGCATGTCGGCGGGTCCATTCCAAACGGCTTTGTCGCTGCCTCTGTTCCAACCTAGGACTCTCTGACGGCATCGTTGCTTATGTTGCTATGATTCGAGTAGCCAAACGGAACTCCCTCTTTAAAGCAGGTACAACTAAACTTGGGTTCCTCCGGGATAATCGCACAATATAGCGGTCCCGACGAACACTTGTACATCTGGGACACCTACCCTAGGTCTATCTCTAACTTCTCCAGTATTTAAAAACCTATGAATTACTCGTATGACCGTACTACGGACAATGTTTAGATGACAACTAATTTCATGATGGAAAAATTCTAGCTCATGTTGAGAGATAATTCGCATTCTATTTACTTCGGATATCCACGGACCGGGTATTTTGCGTGAATACAATAAACTCTTGCACATACAACGTAAAACTGTGGATAATCTGACTTAGGTTGAAAATGTAACATATGGCACACATGTACTTTTTTACAAGTTCAAACAAGAAATTGTTTGTGCACATAAGAAGTAACGATTGTGACAGGTAAAAGAATTCACAAATTTCTGATATTTCTAAAGATACAGTAACAGGGTGCAAGATTTCTGCAAATTTGTGTGTATTAATGTGAGCCAATGTATCCATCACTAACGTCTGGATTTCCTTCAGTGCCTCCTAAAATTCTGCGTTGCAAATCAGACATACTTCCGGTCAGACCGGGTTTATGGACTTGAATCTTAAAAGTTTCATGAGTTGCGCCGGTGATAGTCTAACAGACAAACATCTTAAGTCGCCTCACGAGCGCAGACGTAGTAATAACTAATGGCTAAAACTGGTACACGGATGGATCCAAATCCAGCCAGGGGACAGGAGCCGGTATTTGCGGGCCCAGTCCTAATCAAAGGATATTCATAAGCCTGGGGAAACATACAATGGTCTTCCAGGCAGAGGTATTCGCCCTTGCAGACTGTGCAGAAATGATTGCAAAAGGGGGCTGCATGAGGATGAAAATTAACATAATGACTGACAGCCAGGCTGTCATTAAGGCAGTCTCAAACCCTGTAACTAGGTCAAAACTAGTTAGGGACTGCAAACAATCCCTCAATGCACTGGCACGAGACAACAGGTGTCTCTAATTTGGGTGCCGGGACATGAGGATATAAAGGGCAACGTAATCGCCGATGAACTAGCCAAGGAGGGCTCTAAGAGACACTTCATGGGTCCAGAGCCCGTATGTGGGATTACTAAGGATTCCGCAAGAAGGGAGATCTGGTCCTGGTTAGATAAAGAAAGTACAAAGAAATGGAGGTCGACTGAAGGTCAACTCCATACCAAAACGCTGATAGGGGATGGGAATGGTAGTTTCTCTGATAACCTACTCAAGCGCAGTAAGAAAGAAGTTAAAACCATTACTGGGTTGGTAACTGGACACTGCCCTCTGAAAAAGCATCTATACAACACAGGCCGTGTAAGCGAACCGTGGTGTAGAAGATGCGAACTACAGGAGGAAACGAGTTTACATGTAATCTGCACATGTGAGGAACTGAAGGCACTCAGGCAGAAATATTTCGGGAGAGATCTATTGGAGCCCTCGAAAGTCCTCAAGTTTCCACTGGGCAAGATACTGGACTTTATAGAGAACACCAAGCTGCTCGAGTGGAAATAAGAGAATCAATAGGGATGGTACAATGAGCACCAAGCTCAAGTGCCCGGACATCAAGTGCCCACCCTAACCTGAATGAATGAATGAATGAACGGCTGGCCTACGCTCCCTGTAATTGACGAAAGCTGTTGGGAAATGAATTAGTAGTTTTTATTATCTCTGAGCTGTTGAATTATAACCGGTTCTTGCATCGGGTTTTCACGATTTGGGAAACGGTTCCCATATAACCGACGCACAGTAAAGTGTTAAGTGATAAAATGTGGTCAAAATACAAACACAGAAAATTATCTTTATTATCTCAGTACGGCTGAGAAGTAAGGGTGCATCATTGCCAATCTTGAAAATCAAGCAGCAATATGCGGTACCGGTTGTTGGTTGGGTGTCCTTCTTCTCATCAGCGCTTCGGTGTTCTTCCGGCACTCTAACGCAAGGGCCTTCAAGGCCTGTTGTGCCGAGTTATTATATAAGTTATGGAATGTGACAAATTTTGGAGGGGAGTACTTGTACTGGTACTTATCTTTTAAGGTGGATGATATTCATAAGAGTAAGTATCATTGAATTACTAAAAGCCACGCTTGTCTTTTATTTCTGTTATTGCTAGATTAAGATAATCAATTTTAAATATTTGTACATCGATAACATTTTTGTTCAACAAAGGTTTTTTTGGCCTTGTTAAATGTAAACACAGCGTATGCTGTCAGCCAATGCAACGGTAGGTTCCTTTGATTGGCCTAGGGCGATAATGCACACTCGATTTTTTTCTCATTTCACAATTAATTCCAATATAAAAATGCATGATTTCCTGTAATTTGTAATTTTCATTGTTGTTTTAATTGTTATTGACGAAAAATATTCATTCAAAAATTGATTTTGACAGACATAAGCCTGAGTTTACTTGTTAAAACAGTTTTATCCACATGTAGTGACATTAGCGTATTTTTTCAACAAAATTACCTAAATATCCTTTTCTGGCTAAAAAGTCTAATAAAAGTTGTACGGTTGTTAGACCATTTACAGCGCACCAACCCATAAGCTCGCCTTTGGCTCGTGTCTGAAACTGAGTTATCGCTGTTTTTTCTTTCCAAATACGTCCAAAGTAATGATTTTGTCTAACCTGAACAAATGAATGATATGTATGTAGATGAAGGGTGGTGTTACACTGCGACCTAAAGGATCTATTGTGTCCCCCATTCTTACTGCTTTACAGTTGGCCTTCCAATCCTACTCCTTTTAAAAAGTGTAGGATGTCAGAGGGCCCCAGTCTAGGTAAGTCTCCCTCTTCGATTTCACATGCTCCCAGGTACAATGCCCTCGGGTTGCACAGTGCTGCGCAGTTTGAGAGGAGGTGGATGGGGTGTTTCATCCTGTTCCCCACAAAATCTGCATTCCGGATCTTTTTCCAACCCAAGCTTACTCAGGTGTCCTTTCAGTCTACAATGGCCTGAAAGTATTCCTGTTAATATGCGAACATTGTTCTTACTCAGGTTGATGCATTCTGTAAACCTCTTCTGGTTATAAGTTCCCAGAAGAATTTTACTCTGCGTCATTCCCTGGAGATTTTCCCAGTAACTGGATTTTCTCTGCTCCATTTCTATTTTTAGTTTCTTCAGTATTGTACTGCTACTTAACCCGCAAAAGGGTTCAGGCCCTACGAAAGGCATTCCAGCCCCTTTTTTCGCGAGGTTATCCGTTATTTCGTTTCCTTCCACTCCTGTGTGACCCGGAACCCACAGGAGGGTTACTTTATTTCTTTTGCCTAGCTCATTTAGTTTCCCTAGGCATTCCCAGACCATCTTGGAGCTGATTTCATATGAGCTCAGCGCCTTGATGGCTGCTTGACTATCAGACATGATGATAATCTCCTGTTTCCGATAGTTCCTATCCATATTGAACTGAACACATCTTCCAATAGCGTGTATTTCCGCCTGAAATATACTTGGGTATTTTCCCAAGCTTTCGAAATATGTAGTTCTAGGCCCGTATATTCCTATTCCAGTTCCTTCTGCCGTTTTGGAGCCATCAGTGTACCATTTGATGGCATTTCTATTAAAATTCAAGATGGTGTTATGATCCCACTCGCTCCTGTTACTTAGCTTTGTGGTGAATTCCTTCACAAAGCTAAATTTCTTTAACATGTCATCCCGGGGCATATCCCAGGTTTGATCACCGTCAGGAGATTGAGGCCTATGCCTAATCATTCCTTCCTTGACCATTCTTAGTGCGGTTCTTTTCGCCACGCACTACAATGTGGAGGGGGGCAAGATCCAATACTACTTCAATAGCTGCTGTTGGGCAGGTTCTCATAGCCCCCGTTATGCATACACATGCTAATCTTTGCACTTTCGAGAGGTTAATTCTCGCGGTGGCCAGATTAGTTCTTTTGCTCCATGCTACTGATGCATAGGTGATGATCGGTCTCACTATCGCTGTATACATCCAAAGCAGTATTTTTGGGTTGCATCCCCATTTTTTCCCTGCAAAGTTTCTACACACCATCAGAGCTCTTTTGGCCTTGTTGGTTACCTCAAGCTCATGTTTGTTCCATAGAAGTTTGTTGTCTAGGGTGAGACCTAGATATTTAGCTTCCGCTCTCCAGTCTATATTTTGCCCATCCAGTTTTATGGTTCTAAGATTGGATTTTCTTTTCCTGGTAAACGCTACTAGGGTTGTCTTAGTGGGGTTGACATTGAGTCCCATCGATTGACACCATCTTCTCGTAAAGTTCAATCCTCTTTGAACTACGTCACAGAGAGTATTCTCAAATTTGCCTCTTGCGTATATGACAATATCATCAGCATACCCTTGACAGGATATGCCTAGATCCGTCAATCCGCATAAGAGTTCGTCTACTATTAGGCTCCACATAAGTGGGGATGTAACTCCCCCCTGTGGGCATCCTCTGGTCGTGCTAACCGAGATGGTCTTATGGAGAAAAGAAAATTTGCACAACTCTATTAATATTATAAATACATACTAAATGACAATAATCTTATCTGCCTTATTTATTATTTAGCGGCGGCCGGTGCATACGTCACCGGAAGGGTACCCACAATGATCGAAGTTCTTCGTTTAATAATTACACGTTAGCACACGAAGCTATTCGATCGTTGTGGGTGCCCTTGCGGTGACGTATGCACCGGCCACCGCTGGTTATATTACATTTGAGGCCCGCGTCGCAATACGTATCTGCTCCGCCAGACAATTGCCCAACTCTAGTGATGATTTAATGTTCGCAACATAAATGAGTTTTAAGAAGGATTGCTATTCAAATATTGTGCTTAAGTACAATTCCATGACGTATAAACCACACTATACTATATAGAGTAAGCCTATATAACGACTTACTCTATGTTTTAAGTAATGTAGAAGAAAAAAAGAAACTTGCAGCAAACGTCGAAGTGGGGCTGTGATAGCTCACGGCAAGCAACATACAAACAGAGAGACAATAATTTTGTGAATAGTGATGCTAATATTTTTAAGTGTTTTCCTGCCTTTCAGTCTAATTATTGAAGCAAATAAATGACGATAAAGTATGGCAGAACCTAACACCTTCGTCACCTCGCTTTTACAGATATATTCGTATTAGATTTGTGCATGAAACCGCGAACATTACTAAAGAAGTGAAACACATACATTAAACTGCTGTAATGTCAGTATAGTAATACTCTGTTATTAACAATGGCTTATGCTAAAGTTATAATGCAGCAACTATTTCTAAATCAAATATCTGTGGAAAACCAACAAATCGCCACCATTACCATCTCCGTCGTTCTTTCCTCCATTTACTTCTCTTACAATGTTTACCTACTCTTGTCTACTCGATACCCATCTTGATAGACTACATAAACTAGTCATATTTATTTATAAGTGGAAGAATAATTAAATGAGAATTTAGGTGTTTTAGTAAATATAAATCGCGATTGTGATTATGATTATAAGATTAATCGTTACGTCACAGCGATTAATCCACTATTTGTAATCGTTTTGCAACGCACTGATTTGTTTACTTCTATGCACACTGGTCGAAAGCATCGGATTCATTTTTGCGGGATATAAATTGTTTTTTACGGATTCGTCAGATGATGAAATAACTTATCTGCGTAAAGCGAAAAAAAAAACAGAAAAATTCAAATCATAATAATTGCTGTTAATACATACCCTCACATTGTCGGCCATATTGCTGTTTGAAATGTAAACTCACTAGTAATCGCCCCATAGCATAGGTACATACGATTATTGCGATTTATAATCGCTTGAATTGCGATTTGATTTTTCAAACGTGATTATTTTTAACCGCAATTTAGATTCATACTTTTCCAACGATGTGATTTATAATCGCACACAAATCACAATCGCGATTTATATTTACAAAAGCACCTTTTAAGTATATATATGCGAATTTCTTCGTATAATATATTAGGTTGACCAGTAGCACCGAAGATCCTTGGTAAGGTGAAACATATATGTATACTAATATTAAACCGAGTGTTAAGGTGCATCCACACGCTCGGAGTTCGCCGAACTCCGAATGTTCGGCAACTACCGAATCGTGTGGACGGTCGCGTCCACACGATTCGGGGTTTGCCGAACTCCGAGCAGATACGGGAAAACGCCGAACGTTCGGTATGAGAATTTAGCGTGGTAGCATTGAGTGATTGCATGAATTAGGTTGGTGTTGGTGCAGAAATTATGACTGGTTATAAACCATTGCTGTCACTGCATAACTGAAACTCTTTTTTGGTTTCGCGGGAAACCGGGCAAATCATAAATATTTGAAGTTCTGTCATTTTTGTTGAGCATGACAGAAAACATGAATCACGGACACCAGTAATTCATCTTTAGGTTATGAAAATATTGACAACTACAATTACTTATGCTATTATTTAATTTCTGTTATTTTCCAAGTTTACGATGATAAATGTATAGAAAATTATACAATGGCGAACAAACTCGAACAAAAAAAGTAGTTTTATCGACCTTCTATAATTGTTATGACCAACGTGATTGTTATCATTGAAACGTTCGTCATCAAAATTATAGGTGAATCAAAGAAATATTTTTTGCTCAAATTTCTTTGCCATTTTTTATCCAATTATCTACGAGCATCATACACCTGTATGAGTAATATTTACAATGAGGCGAATATGTTTGCACAAAAGCGGTCCACTGGGGATGTATGGATTCTTTATCGCTTCAAATTGAGGGCCGTGAGCAAGGAGGGTGGTTTCTTTTAAATGATTATATATTAATATCATCTAATTTTTTAATTTATTTGCCTCTTTACAGACAAAAAATCATATACGCATTTAAACCAGATCATCACATTACAATATACATTTCAACCCTCTTTAGAAAAATTCAAGAAATTTGATGAATTATGAATAGAGTGGTAAGCTTTTTAATATTTAGGTAACATTGCAATTATTTAATTACTTTATCTCAACATTAGTTTTCAAGATTAATTTTTATAAAACTTAAGATCTTTAATTTACTTGAAACACATCAATTTAATGTAATAATGAATACTAAAATTACACTCATATCAATGTCAAAAAAAACACGTTGAATTGTTTATTATCTTTGGCAAAGCTGTCAATTTCATCATACGACATAGTAGTTAGTAATTAAATTTGTATCTGTTACCCGCTGTCATATATAACAGTTATTAAAAACTGTAGGTATGACTAGTAAGAGACGAGCTCACTAGCCAGCTGTCAACAGCTTTCCCTCACTCTAAATACCTTCGCGAATGTGTGGACGGGTGCACGAACTCCGTCTAGCCGAACATTCGCACACGTTGACGCGCGCCATTTTCCAATGCAGATCGGGAATAGGCAAACAGTTTGCCGACTAGTTCGCCGAACTCCGAACTGCCCATCCACACGACTAGGAGTTCGCCAAACTAGTGCTCGGAGTTCGGCGAACTCCGAGCGTGTGGATGCACCTTTACACACGTTTTAATGTGATCTACATATTTATTTATGTTTAAAACCAAAATTCTTAAAGTTATGAAATTTGATAATATTGTCTTTAAACATAATATTTTGTTATTGTTTATGTGATGTTTTATTTGTTAATTAATTCTGTTACTTCATACAACATGATGTAACTTTGTATTTCTTCTAACGTTTTTATGCATCTGAGGATGGCATTGTCCGAAACCGGTCCTAAAATATAAGAAAAAACTAAGGATTGGATAGGGTTTTTTGCTATTAATCTTCCAAATTAACTCTACAAATCCAGAACTTATAATAACCCAAATAATTTGTTTATACATTTTTTCTTATAACTTACAGTAAGATATTTTATGACTTCTTGATCTGTCAAAAACTGCAGTGACAGTCATCAAATGGCGATGTCTGCTTTTAACCATGCCAATAACTGGATTTTTTGATTGGATTGAACTTAAGTTTATTTTTAATAAAACATAATATTTATGTATCCTAAGTGTGTAGTGGTGACCATAAAGATGGTAGTTTTACATTACGCAAAAACTTGATAGTAGATATTTTAGGGAAATAACCATTATAGTTATCTTATCTTTGTGGTAAGGGAAAAATATTTATAACACTTATACCTTAACAGTTATCGGAGTGATGTGCATTACATTTCTTCTATTTTTGAAATACATAATATGGAGTTATGTAGGTATTTCAGAAATAAATACAAATGTATATTATAAATTGTGTTGTGAATACTAAAAAACAGCGATGCTTGTTCTACTAAGAGTGTCTGTAATATATAAATCCTGGGAGGGAGAACGCTACTACGTAGCAGCAAAAGAAAAACTAATTTAGGGGTAGTAATGTTTTACTTTAATAAATAGTTACAATAAAAATTAGCAAATCGTTAATAAATTAGTAACACATTTTACATACTGTATCAAATAATCATACACTAAATATATATGTAAGAACAAAATATTAGTATGATTAGAGTAAAAATGACATAAAGAATATAATTATTAACAAATAAAAGAGCTAAACAGTAATTAAACAAAATTAGTTTATTCTGCATGTGCTAGTTAGCTTCAGTCATGTTATTAATGCAATTATTGATGTCTAGTAACTGAGTTAAGTATATTTTATCATTTAAAACTTCAGCAATTGATGATAGAATGTGTAGAAGGTGGTTTTCTCCCAAATTCAGTTGTTGATTACATTTGGAAATCACTTTGAGGATTCCATCATTTAACTAAAATAAAAACAAATTATAGAATTATAATATAAAATATAAATAAATATTTACGTAGCACTGTTAGTAACATACAGCAACATTATATTTGATGTTTTCTGAAATTATTTAGCTTTTTATTTGTATTTATGTATGCAAATTGTACGAACAGCGCTACTCATACTAACTACATATTCTCTTACTCACCATTTCTGGGTGCCGAAATATAGAAAAATTCATTTTCAATCTTTGTTTAACTCCATCATGATAGAAAATGTTAAATTCATCACTGTTATCCTTCAATTTAAAGTAAATACCGGAAGTAAGATGACCTTTAGCGTCTCTGGACAGTAAACTTCGAAAATTATAGACTAAATTTCTTCTTTCAGTTACATCCACTGCGGTTAAGTAAGGTTTCTCAATAAAAATAAGAGCGCTGAAAAGTTGGACAACACTAGACTTGGTATTCCTTTCTGTCCACTCAATAAATTTAGGATTAACTGATGAAAATTTGTAGCAATATTCTTTTTTAATAGCGCCTTCCTCTGATTGAATGAACCAACCTGATATAAACAAAATTAAATATTAATAAATGTGCAAAAATCCATTTATGTGAATATTTACCTGTGTGTGGATATACTCGGTCATACATCACTGTGACTACTCTCCCGACATGGTAACCAGGATCACACAGTAACACACCTAAACGACCAGAAATCTCGAACTTCAAAGCTAATAACACGTGTTCCTTCTCGAGTACGTTGGGTACGTCTTCGATGTCTTCAAACAATGCTATGTAATCCAATGGTTCGACTCCTTCTTCACAGGATACCAAGTATAGATGATCAGTGAAATTTGGAAATTGATGATTTAGAGCAAAAAGTTTTTTCCACAATTCCAAAGCTAATCCAACGCATGTGTGATGCGATGAGGTGATAGGTGGTGAATAACTGAAAATAAACATTTAAGGTAATTCAAATTGTAATGATGATAATAATGAAGGATTAGTTGTAAGTATATGGCTAACCTTTGAAAATATTCTGACAGACTTGAACATCCACTTCGTTTAAAACTCTGATACAAGGTAAGGAAATTTCCAACGGTATTATAATTATGCTCCTCAAGAATCTTCTGAATATGGTATTCTATATTCGAAGCCAATTCCTCGTATTCCCAAACGGTTGTAAATTTCAGAGTTCGCTTGGCCTCTGGTGCCCATGCTGGTAAAGGAAGGGGATGGTCAATTGGCCACGCTCCCTCAACTTGCGTAGCTTCTAGGAGATGCGGGTCATCCTTGAATAATATCGAGTTGTTGTTTCTTGGTAGGATGATTGCATTATTCTTGCCGGCTCCGCCGGCAGCCTGGATGGCCCCCACTAAGAGGGGCCCTTCTGTAGCCCACAGAGTTTCATTTTCGAGTCAACTTGGCCATTCGCAACCCCAGCGGCCGACCGTTGGTAAGCATGATCTGTCGCTGCTCGTCTGTTCCAAGGGTAATATACCGAGAACATTGTTGAATGAGTAGACTGTGGTGCTGGAGTCAGGCACAGCTGCATCCCTGTCAGCTGTACACAGTAACGTCGATAATTGTTTTTTCTCACGCTCTATAAAACAAAAAAAAGAACAAATAGAAGAAGGGATATTTGTAAAGCATTTTATTAGAGAAATTAGTTTTTCATTCATTTTTATTAATTCATCAGGGAATCGTACTATTATGTTTACATTTATTTCAGAATGCAAACAAGAAATTAGTAACTACTTATTGTTCGTACTAATAAATAAAGATTCTAAGACAATTTCGAATGTTGTTTATATGTGAGTGTTACCAGTCAACTGCTACGATTTTCATTAGCCTTAAGCTAGATCAATACACATTTAATTCCCATGTAGCATCGATTATTCGTGGGCATTTGGTCGTTTGATATTTGATGAATTTGGACAAAACTCCAGCAAGTTTTTTTAAAAAAAGGGAAACGTCCACATATAGAAAAACCAGACATATTGAAAGGTGGTGCCAACAAGAACGCTGAAATCTGCTAAAAGATAGAGAATATCAAGCTTTAAGTTAAGTAAGAATAACTGACAGTGCTTGTTCAAATGCAACTGAGAATGAAAAATTACTCCTGAGCGTAATAGAAAAATCTAGAAGAACGATTAAAAACCAAATGGCTAATCTTCTTGTTTGTTATTACAGTTATAATGATCATGAATAACAAACGAAGCTTTTGTATCCCATATTGCACTCCTAAATTAAAAAAAAATTGGGTAAAAGCTGTTTCAATATAGACAATGATCCTTCCCATCCACCAGAAGAACTGCAAACGGAGGATATGGTACAATCTTCAACGAGTTAATATGTTAAACCTGATCAAAAATAACAAATATTCTTTGGAAATCTGGAAGTATCTTACCATTAAGGACGTGCTATATATGTATGTACACAATAACACACGCCATTGGCAGCTTATGAAAAGCATAATAAAATCGAAAATCATCAATATATTTCAAAAAATATTGGAATTTAACAATGAAAAAGTGACAACCTACACATTTCGAATAATTAATTCAAACGTAAAACCATTGAAGGACATATACTTACTTAAGAATTGATAAGAAAGAATTTTAAACCTCTGTCGATGATGAAGCAAGTAATTGATAACGTAACAAATGGTAATAACAGTGACAGTAAGATAAAAAAATGACACTATCAATATGTTACTAACGATTAACAAGTTTTAGAAGCAACCGAATCTGAGTTAAAATTACGCAAATTTTATTGACATCGAAAACACAAAAATATTTTTGAAATTGGCATTTTTAGTGTTCTATTAAAAGAAAAACTTAATGACAGGAAATTATAATGGTAGTTGCTGGCGTCTGCAAATTTAAATTTTTAAATCACTTGATTAGATGATAAATTAACATTTTTCTTTCATCGTTGACAGTCAAATTATTTCATTTTAGTTTTTACGAGCTGATTTGTTTCCTTAACATTTCAATTACCACATTTTACAGAGAAAATCCATTTTATTCGAACTTTTTTATTGAGGTATGTAATGATTATTTTCCAATTCCAGAAATTACATTCACAAGAGCTACTATACATTAATATATACTCAAAATCTCAACTTTTTACTGGCCCTATTTACAACGTTAGAAGTGACACAAAATGAATGAAATTTTGACTTTTCAAGCCTTGTCACTCCTCGCTATTTTACCAGTACAAATATGTTCTAATTGCATTGCATTTTTTATCACCATACAAAATAATTTGTTTAATAGCGTTCTTAATTTTTGCTTAAAACTGTACTAAACACCCTTAAATCATTTTTCGTCTATAACTAAATCGTAAAAGAAATTTATTATTTGTTTGAGAAAATTAGGTAAATTAACCAATATTTAAGATATTTTTAGCCTTCAATCCTAAAAAAATATAAAACTTAATAGCTCATAAAAATTCGTGTAATCTAATATTTAATCTCGTTTAAGAGAGTAGGTAAAATATTGGATTAAAATGTATCCATTTAATCATAAAGTTACTTGCAGTCTTACAGCATTTCACAATATTATTCCTACATTGTTAACGTGTTAATTATCATAGATAGGTGTATGACTATTTTTTATCTATGGCAAATATCAGTGAGGATTAAAAACCTTGATAAAACGATTACTGTAAATGTAAATTATTTATAGGGTTATATTATTCGTTTTATCGCATTGTACTGGAAAATGAAAGCTATTAGTATTGTTAACGGTAACGTTTTAATTTAAAAATCCATTGTTAAGCAATATTCCCTGTAATTATTTCTCCTCACTCTTGTTTTTTTTATCACTTCGTATATATGTTGCTTAAACCTTGTGGGAAGAAAATAAGCTCTACCTATTAACTCGACATGCTAAATTTGTGAATTGGTGAATTAAATATAGATTGGTACATACACAAACACTACCATGCAGGGAATTAAACGTTGCTTTTTCTGATTTATATTTTTGTAAACATATTGATTTTGCCCCAAAGCGGTAGTTTTATATTTTTACACAAATGCAACTCAGCTGTTTTAAATAAGCGTAAAGAACAATACTATCCACAGAAGACAACGGAATTGTAAAAACGTAACGTCAGCGTCGCCATAGCTCCGAGTACCTACTAGACCGCTGCGTAATACAATTATCGGAAATGATAAATGACGTATATACAACGAACAATAGTAATTCCTCGAAAGCAATGTCCCATATGATTCATCTACGTAAACAAGCGCGTCAGATTCCCATAGTCCACTTCCGTGTGCGAGAATGCTAAATTTCCCATGTCGATAAAATTATAAAATAGATAACTGAGAGAATAACTCATTGGAAAAATTAGCTACTGAGACTAACTTTTAATGACATATAGGTAAGCATAATTTATAACTAAACAAAAAATTATGTGTTATTGTTAAAAACCTGTCATTAAATGTAGATAGGTGCATAATCAAAAACATAACCACAGTTTTTGCACTATAGAAACAACTACTTAACTACTACTACTACTACTTACCCATACAATGAAGACGAACACAAAAGAAAAGAGCAGAAGCGAATACTCCTTATTCCTCTTCTTACACCCTTATTGCTTCTATACACACTGAACGAAAATTCACAGCTGGCAGCTCAAATACCCGTTCCTAATATACGTGAAACGCCTCTCCCACCTCGTGTACCCCTGCTAAAAAATCTCCCCGCCACTGATTGCGTGCACGTGTCTGATAAACTGAATTAACACTGGTCTACAACGACTACTGTTCTGCGTTTTTCGTTCACAAAATATTTTATTTTCAATTTTATTACTGTAGTAGAGAAAGATGTTGGGATTATCAGCATCTTGAAACTTGTTGATCGTTATTAACTGTAACAAAGAAAAAAATAATTTGCAGGTATTAGATTCGATTCTATTCCTGGCACGTCATTAGTTTACATTTTCACTAAAGCAGTTTTCTTATTTTAGACACTGGAAGCAAACATTAAGATGTGTTTACGCAAAAAACAGGTAAAAGAGTTTTGCGTCTAGCTGCTGTTTTAGCCAGTTGTAAAAATTTGTGAGTTTTAGATAGATAAAAATAATTGTTTTCATTAATTTAATAATGGGTTTGTGATAGCAGAGTTCCCTTTTTGTTTTGTTTCGGCTCTGTTTTGATTATTATTTCCGGGTACCGCGGATTCGCATCTCGTTCTTGTCATTTGTGAATTTTCCGGGGTTATAACTGAAAATTGGAGGCAGATTGGGCTCAGTAATGTCGTTTAATTTTTTTTTTCAAGTAAAATTACAATGGGAATTGCCTATGCACCTGAAATGTTCTTTAGTCTGTAAACAGTATACGCATACAGATTGAAAAACTAATTTATCATGATATTTAGTAATCATTGTTTCACAAATTCCGTACATTGGTCAATAATCGTCGGGAAAACATTCTTATGAAGTAGTATAATGTTCACAGGATATTGCGTAAAATCTGTTGAACCGTTATCAAATTCCCGCGCGATTTCTCGGAATAACATTAATTCTTTTCACATATATTTAATACTATAATGAAATCACTACTTACAATACAATACAATAGTACTTAACTATAATATGGCTCCCGGAGTGATTACCTAACTGGAAATAATCTCTATCAATCCAGAAGTTAACGCTGCAATAAGTAACTATATAAGTCAAAATATTGGCTAAATGAGCAGCCGTTTCGGTAGATCTACATTCTTCTCGTTGACAAATTTTGCAGATAAAAAAGGTAAAAGAATTAATCCACCAATAGTAAAGTTATTCAGAATTGAAGATACGAGTGGATGAAGGGGCTATATCGCATTTAAAAAACTGTCTTTTTTGCATGAATCAAGGTGTTTTATACCCATCATTCACATAGAACCATCGAAAATTCCAGAAATTCAAGAATACTCGAGTCTTGTGAATGTATGAAGGGATTATGTTACACTACTTTTGAGAAAAATTACATAAAAAAACTTAATTTCTGAAAAGTTTGATTTTGTAACATGCCACCTTCATCCACTCGTGTCTTCATTGTGTCAAAATTAAAACAATTATAACAGATGAATAAAACTTATTAAAAATATATATAGAGAGGAAATGTAGTTATTATTAGTTATAATACTGAAATTAGAGAGACAACAGCCATACACGGCAGACAATTGATTCTTTGCGTGTTGCAAAGTTAAACAGCCGTAAAATAAAAATAAGACACAAGATTTTCTACAGACCACAGAGAATGAATCATCATCCAAAAGAAAATGCTCATTACCTATGCTGAACTTCTAAAAACATGTTTATTAAGCGGGTGGAATGTTCGGTAGCTTTCCAACAAAACAAAAAAAATTGCAGCACCTATTAACTCGTTGTTTGTTTAGTTTCGAAATAAGAAATAAATAATATCTTATTCAGAACATAAATTTATTACCCTCAAGTAGTGCTTGTAACGTATTCGTATATTTATTATTTATGGATTTAAGTTTTGTTTACAGTAGTAAACAGAAAGTAAGTTTTAGGACATTTTAGGAAATTTTATGCCCCTAAAACCGTACAGGTATTTTGCTTGTAAGTTTTCTAAGGTTTCTTCATGTAACCTGGAATATTCATAGTAAAATTTCTAAAGTAGTGAGAATTTCCATAGAGGTTTTAAATTCAGTATTTCCGATTTTTTTCCTAACAAGAAGGAAAATATTGTCGAAATGAAAATGCCCTGGTAGAGTGTATTTAATTAAAATTTAATGCATTAAAGACAAACAAAATATGAAAATTTCCATTTTCAACCACTGCACGCACATCAGTTACCCGTTGTCTCTTCACATTAGTAATTTTGTTAAGTGGCACTAGTAATGCGAAAGATGATGTTGCCTTCAACCCAGCAGATAATCTGGAATGTGTACAACAATTTGATGGGTGAGAATTATGGGACAAAAGCAAATACAATTGTTAGAACATTGAAATCAGGAGAAATGTCTTACAAGACAGTCGAAAAAAAATTACGTTTCTGTTACGTAACAAGAATTACGTAACAGGAACTCCGTATCAAAACTTATAATACATGTTGATGACGATGAAATTAGTGACATATCAATATATTTTCTAAATGAACTTCAATGTTTTTATAATAGTTTTTACCTGTACCTACCAATTTACAATATCTTTGTTCCTGTGGACCACCCGTGCTCGAAAGGATTATATTGTTTCGTTGATTTACTTTAAATTTGACCTTAAAGATATTTGTTTATGTCGTATAATTGCCTTGGGTTTGAAGTCGATGGATGAAACAATAGTTACAACTTCACTTGAGTTTTATTTTTGCTTTGTGGGGATCGTTTCGTTATTCATAATAATAACTTTCAAGCAACTATGTCTAAAGTCTCTACAATGCAATAAACTTACGATCCATAAGGAACGGAGTCAGTTTAATATTATAATACAATGGAATCTAATTAACAAAAAAAAAACAAACAATATTTAGAAACATACTACATATAAATGTATACGACGGTATTATTAGAATATAAACAAACAAACATTCAGCTGACACATTTAACATATGAAAATTCATACATACATATTTTGTTTCTTGTTTATATTTTTTTCCTCCATACTATTTTTAAAGTGGTAAACAATAATAATTATAGAGAACTAACTTTTCTAAGTACAGATTATAAAATAAACACTAATACAGAGATTAATAGTAGTTAAAACAAAGGAACTAATAGGACAATATCAATGTTGTTTTACAAAAAGTCGATCAACAACAAACGCAATACATACGATCAAACAAATAGTAGGAAAAACACACGAATACAAAATAGGAATAGAAATGTTATTTGTCGACTTATGAGCGCTTTAGAGAAAATGGGAATCAAACATAAATTAAGATTAATACAAATGACAATGAATGTCAAATACAAAAGTAAGTGTAAGCACGCCGAAGGGGCAGACGGAGGATTTTGAAATAAATAGAGTGGTAAGACAAGAAGATTCACTGTCGGCTACATTATTTAACTTAGCACTGGAAATATGGATTAAGAAAGATAGATAAAGATACCATAAGAATAAAGGGAGCACAAATAATAGCGTATGCAGACGATATCGTAATTGTATCGAAAAACCGACAGTTGATCAAAAAAAACTGGATGAATTGGTGAGAGAACGGTACAAAATGTGGGACTGAAGATAAGAGAAAACAAAATTAATGAGACTAGACACGAAACGAGAAAGTAAAAATAATTCAGCTAGAATAGGAAACTACACATTTTAAAAGGTGAACACATTTAAGTATTTTGTAGTGACAATTACAAATGACGGAAGCAGGGACGCAAACATAAAAGATAGAATAACTAATATGAACAAGGGCTATGAAGCAAATAGAAAACTGTTAAAAAGTAAAATATTGGGAGAGAAAACAAAAATGAGAATTTATAAGACGACAATACAACCGACACTACTACACCCTGTAGAGACAATAACGATGGCTAAGAAACAAGAAGAAGAGCTTAGAATACAAGATAGAAAAGCAGTAAGAACAATATAAGGCCCAATAAAAATTGACAACGGTGAATACAGAAGAAGAACCAATTATGAATTAACAAAGGAGCTAATGGGAGGTGACGTGGTTAAAAAAATTAAGAGGCAGAAAATAAAATGGTTGGGACATGTGTGAATGGCCTGGAATGCAACAGTAATCTGCAATATCTTAGAATGGCAACTAGGAGGAAGAAGAGGAAGAGGCAGGCCTAGATTTACATGGCTACGAGAAGTTAAAGCAGACGTTAATAAAGCTGGTATTCATCGATGGCAAGAGAGGACACAGTACAGGGACAGGTGGATGGATGTGTATGAGAGGATATAGAAGAGGACGAAGATTAGGCTACCCGTATTTTGAAGACCTAGAAAGCTCTAGGAGCGGCGATACTCCGTTGGGGTGCTTAACCATTATACATATATACATATATAATGTCGAAATTTTTTTAGCATATAAGCGATTTGTGAAATTTCCAAAATAGGAACAATTTACAATTGTTAGTTACATAAAATAATTTGTTTGTTTGTTAATTAAGATAAGGAGGTAAGAAAGGGATTAAACTGGATGGGTAAACATTTCTTTTCTGAAGATTAACCCCTATTTAATAAGCCAAATCATTGGACAAATTACACATTTGTCATAATTCTTTTCTTGGTAATTATAATTTACAATAGCAACTACATAATGTTTATGATAATTAAAAGTTCATAGAATTAAGTTACGACAAATAAATCTTTCCGGGCCACAGTTTCTAGGAAAGCAGGATTATGTAACATGTAACAACAGAATATAACCTTTTATGTGACCGCAATTTAATGTGAAAATGTTTCTCGAAAACACAGAAGAGTCGAATCATTGAATATAGTACAGTTTAGCAATAGAACAAAACAATTATTTTGTTATTTGGTCTACATGCTACAATATGATATTTTGGAGATCTACTTGTGGAACCTTAAGAAATATTTGTTCGGATATATTGAGTGTTTTATGAAATTAGATGGCTTAATAGAATTAGCTTTTTCAAACGAAACATCTGTGTTGTGCTTTTCGAGTGATAACCGTTTCCGTTAAATAATTGAAAAATCATATTCAACAGAAAGTTTCCTGATAAAATACTGTAGCCCTGATGACACTACACGCTTTAGAAAACCTTATCACACATTTTAGTGTTGTGAAATTTGTGGCAAGGTGTTTTAGAGAGTGTATATTAGAATGTTTCCTAGGACGAAATGATTTTTAATTAATATTGTGCGGATTGATGATTCAGAGTGGATGTACTATAACATTGTATTCCGGATCAATGCGTATTAGGTTTTCTTAATATCTATTGTTGTGGTTTCTGGAATAATTCAAAGCGGTCAAAAAAATAAAATAAATAAACCCAAGTTAAAGTCAAAATATATATGAGAAGTACACTGAAGGAGATTCATTTTATATAGATAGAAATTAATCTTTTTTTCAGCCAGTAGAATTTACAATGAAAGGAAATATCCTAAGCTTTTTTAAACTAATGGCGAGGTTTATTAAAACCGAAAACGTCGCTTACAAGAACTGCGAAAGAATTAAAAGAGCAAAACATGATAGAAACGAGTTGTACGTTAAATATTTTCTATTGGTAGCTACTGAAGATTAAACAAGCTAAGCAAACTTAAGTAAGGACACATATGCAAAGAGTGTTGTATGCAGTGTGCGATGTTGAATTGTAAGTCCAGAGAGCATTGTACTATTCTATATGATATTATTATTTGTTTGCAACAAGAAGTACTTTGAACATTGATTACTAGAACTCTTGCTCGAAATCGTATATTTCAACTTGCCAACATTTTGAGTAATACTCGATATCGAGATCCGGTTTTGGGTATCAAAACTGGGTATGCACAATTCTTTATCAAACAAAACGACGTTGATCGACGCTTATCTTCCAATTTTTAAGAATAAAAAGCCACTTTTCAATAGCTTATCGGAGTAGAACCGTTCATTATTTTAAGCATAGTGCGGAATAAATGCCAAGAAGAACCACACAAAGCGTTTATTAAATATCTTACAAACTGCACACTTAAATTAGTTAAGTAACCAACAAAAATATTCTAGGATGTTTGTTATACTTTTGTATGTCTAATGATTTGCGTATAGATTGCTTCAAGATGTTGGAAAACATGCCAAGGAAATCAACATAAATACCATCAAAGAGTTCAAGAATTAAAATCGATCAATTACAACTTTTTTGTCAAAACATGTGTTGCTGTCCGTCCAGGTGCGTCTCTTTTGCTAAATGGTTGTCGACGTCATTTTCTTTCTTGACTCTTAGTTATATAACTTAAAAATGCATTGTTTTAATTGTAGTAATACATCTGGCTAAACAAATAAATATTTCCAAAATATCTAGCCAAGACCCGTTAAACGTTTTGTAATGTGAGGTGCTGCTAATTAAATTATTTCTGTACGTCACGTATTAGTCATCAAAATAATTTTATAATTAGTTCCTCCGTTTATCATAAACATGATGCGGAGCGCTAATTTTGTGTGCGCATTATTATATAAACCTTGGTATATGAAGTAATCTTTGAAAAAAAAATAAATGATTTACTTAACGAATCCTTAAAAAGGTATTCTAATATTCGAGTGGATATCACTTGAAATTTTATCAATATTCGATATTTTGATTTCGGGAAATACCCGATGTTGGATTAAACTTGATTTCAAATAATCAGGGGAGTAAAGTAAGAAAGTATTCAATAATGGATAACTTGGAATCGGGGTCTGCACTGGACACTGAACAGACATACCGGTTCCTTAAGAGACGGTTTGCCAGCCTTATTGATTATTTTAGTTTAAAATATTAAGAAATGGGAACTATGTGACATTGTGAACCTATCTCAACTAGTGCAAACAATAAAAATAAGAGCAAAAAAGATAAATAATGTTGAATGTGTATATGAAAATTGATGAAAAAAAAAACAACTGGCAAAAGACAAAATTTGTCTCAAAATAGCAGTAGTAATAAATTTCATTATTTTAACACCACAAATGCCAAGAAGAACCATACAAAGCGCTTTTTAAATATCTTACAACCGGTACACTTAAATTAGTTAAGTAATTAACAAAAATATTCAAATTAAATGAGAGGATGTTTGTTATACTTTTGTATGTTTAATTATTTACCGGTGCGAAGTTAGCAACAGATTTCAGCAATAGTTTTTTATGGTCAAATTAATTCCAAATGTAATACAATTGCGTTCTGTGAATAAAATCAGTTCACACAGCATTGCAAAAAGTGGAACACACAATATTTGCAAAATGACAACGTTCATACTCTATTTATTTTGACATCATTCGTCATCTTTAATTTCAAATTTTATTTGCCAGACGTGTTAAGGGGTGTCCAAAGATCTTTAAAAAAAACTGTAAAAATGACAATATTTTTGTAACAATTTCTATAAACAATCAAAGTTAATCGACCCGTGAAAATACACGCACTGCCGTATACATTATTTTTTTTTGACATCGTTCGTCGTCTTTAATTTCAAATTTTATACGCCAGACGTATTAAGGAGTGTCTAAAGATCATTTTAAAGAAATATAAAACTGACAATATCTTTGTAACAAATTCTATAAACTAACAAAGTTGACCGACTCGTCTAAATCCTCGCAGTGGTGTATATACTTTATTTATTTCGATATGGTTCGTCATCTTCAGAATCGATTATTGTTTAAAATTTCTTTTACAACCGAACATACTTTGAACAAGTAATAGTCCAAGGGTCTCCGAATCTTGTTTTGTTTAACAAATCAGGGTCATCTAAAAGGAAAATCCTTCTATTTTCAGTTATAGAAAATATGCATTGATTGTTATTCATTACCGATATAACCAACGGGTTTATTGACTCCAACAGGAGAAACAATAGTAATGCACGGGTTTAAAATTAAATCAACAAAATAAAGCAATTGTTGGGAAAGAATATAAAAATCAAAAGTTATGTTTATCCAACACAAAAAGATTCATATAATTGCGCTGCAATTATGCCGACGCTGTAATGAGAAACAAACAAATTGATTTTGTTTTAGATTCAAGTCTTTATAGAAACTATTTGGAATTTAGTATTCCCCAAGACTCAGAAAACCTTAACTACGACTACCTTTACTGTTGCGAAAATGGGGGAGAAATGAAATATGCAAAAGGTATTGCTACACTGTTTGTGTCAATTCACGGTAACACTGCGGTGTGTGAGATCATTTGGAGCATTTGGAATTAATTTGACCGAAAAAAAATCTATTGCTGAAATCTATTGCTAGCTTCACACCGGTTAATTATTTGCCTATAGATTGCTTAAAAAAAGATGGAAAACATACCAGGGGATCAGGTAAATCAACATAAATATCATTAAAAAGTTCAAGAACTAAAATCGATCAATTACAACTTTTTTGTCAAAACATGTGTTGTTATCGGTCCCAGATGCATGTCTTTTGCTAAATTGTTGTCTACGTAATTTTCTTTCTTGATTGTTAATTATTTGGCTTAAAAATACCTTATTGTTTTAATCGCAGTAATATGTCTGAGTAAACAAATAAATATTTCCAAAACATCTGGCAAGACCCGTTAAATGTTTTGTAATGGGACCTGCTGCTAATTAAATTATTTCTCTACGTCATTTATTAGTCATTCGTCACTAAAATAATTTAATAATTAGTTCCTCCGCTCATAACTTGGACCGAGACGACATTACAGTTTTAACTTTACTGGATTACAAAAGCATTCGACACTATCAATCATGATTTGCTTATCTCTAAACTTAATTTCTTTGGATTTGATTTGGACTCTCGGAAATTGCTCGCTTCTTTTCTGAAAAATAGAACTCAAAGGGTTTCTCTGGGCGACTGCCTCTCGGCTGAAGTGGAGGTTGGTGGCGGCTGTCCGCAGGGCTCCGTAATCTCCCTATATTATTTATCATAATACTGCCGATTTTCATACAAATTTGAAATTTTGCACCCCGCATTTTTTTGCAGACGATAGTCAACTTTACTGCAGCTTTAATGTTAATCGATGGCACCAGAGTGTTGATGCTATTAACGCAGACATAGAAAGATTGGTCAACGTATCTCAAAACCATTGCCTACAAATCAATAGTGCGAAGTCGTCCGTGATTGTCTTTTCCAAACGACGACATGGGGCCGTGGATGGTGTCGCCATTAAGGTTGAGGGGAGTATTTTACAAATTACAGATACAGTTAAGAATTTAGGCCTCACGATAGATAACAAACTTAGATTTAAACAGCATGTGAATAACTGTATTCGAAAGTCTTTTGCAACATTAAAATGTCTCTATGCTAGTAGGAAGTTAATGAATACTAAGCTTAAAACTTTACTTTGCACCTCACTAGTATTGTCGAACTTTGATTACGGCGACATCGTCTACGGCCCGTGTCTTGATTCTGCAACGTCTTTAAAAATACAAAGAATCCAGAATCTCTGTACTAGATTCATCTTCAACTTAAAACGGAGAGATCACGTATCTCATCTGATTGCTCGTGCCGGTTGGTTGAGAATGGATAGCCGTAGAGAGCTGCACTTGTGTGTGTTTGTTCATGGGGTCTTGATGAGGGGTTCGCCTGGGTATATCACGGAGTTGCTGATTCCTAGGGGCATGGTTCATGATAGGGATCTGCGTCATGTTGCTGGTCTAACTGTACAGCAACATCGTTATGCAATATTCACCAGATCTTTTTCCTATGCATCTGCCAAATACTACAATGCCATTCCGCACAGTTTTAAAAATCTCAACATCATTTCCTTCAGACAACACGTTAAAAAACTATTCCTGCAGAGACAGACACCTCACGTTGGCTGAACGCTTATGTGTGCTACGGTATATCGATACAGCTTAATCGGGTTTCTTTTCTCTATGTTACTATTTTTTTCCCTTAACGCCATTTATTTATTTAAACATTTATACATGTATCTAAGGTTGAGTAGAACAGCTAGGCTAGACTCCGCCTTGATTGGATGTTTGTAAGTCAATTTTCCAATAAAGACCATTTATTATTATTATTATTATTATTATTATTATAACAAAATATGATGCGGAGCGCTAATTTTGTGTGTGCATCATTATATAAACGTTGGTATACGAAGTAATATTTGAAAAAAAAACTAAATGATTTATTTAACGAATCCTTAAAAAGATATTCTAATATTGGAGTGAATATCACTTGAAATTTTATCAATATTCGATATTTTACTTTCGGGAAATACCCGATGTTGGGTGAAACTTGAATAGCCAGTTTTAAGTATGCGATAACAGATAACTTGGAATCGGGGGCTGCACTGGGCAGGCATACCGGGTTCTTTAAAAGGGACCAGCCTCATTGATTACTTTAGGTTCAAAATATTAAGAAATGCAGGGAACTACATATTTGACATTGTGTGTGAAAACTCTACTCCTGCTATCGCGGTACTCTTCAAGTCGTTAAAGTATTTGTGTATGCGCAATGTGCAGCTATTTGTAACGATGTTACATGTAGGTTTCACAATAGTTATTTGTATCACTAGGCCAGAAACTACAGTTTTGCGAGTATGAGTACGAATACTCGCAAAAGAGTTTCTGGCCGTGTGATACACAATGTTTTTTGGGCCGACAAATCTTAATTTTGAATTGAAAATAGAAAAGAAATTTTGACACTAGGGAGTTGACAGTACAAGTTGACACACATGTTACATGCTTTAGTATTTTGACGTTTCCGAGAATAAATATTTTTCTGTAATTTTGTTTATAGTTTAATATCTATTTATCAATAATAAGTGCAATGAAGACATCAGGGGCCTGTTGCATAAAAGTACAATTACAATTTAGAGGTGATACTTTTGTTACAATCTGTCAAAATTTGACTTACGGGCATTGCAAAAATATATATATATGTCAAATTTTGACAGATTGTAACAAAAGTATCACCTGTAAATTGTAATTGTACTTTTATGCAACAGGCCCCAGTTCATCTTAGCATGGTCGAACAGTAGCTTAATGACAATTTATTACACGTCGGTCATGTGGAATCTAGTGTGGCCAACCTTTAGTGACATTTTTGGTTGCCTAATAGCAATTTGAAGTACTGCAAAATGAGTGTTTCTGAACGGATGCGCAAAAAATACATTTCCTAGATGTTACAAATAAATATTAAAAAAAAAACCTGTCACATAAGTTACAAAATATATACTGCAAATTTTACGTTTAAGAATTTTTTTGTTATGTTTCATTTACGTTTTTTGCTTACTGGGTTGCCAAGAGATATTAAAAAAACGTTTCATGTAAGTCGCAATATAAGGTCAATCGGGGTAATTGGAGGCACTTATTTCAGTATGATATATTTGCCCTTCTTACAAAACTATTATGTAATTAAATAATTTAAAATTTTAGACAAACTTCATAGAATTAATGTAGATAACACTGCTTTGGTAACATTTAAATTAAAACACTGCGTTTAACTGTTATATTGTTTTCTTCTTCTAACTGAAACCTGTCCCCAATTGCTCCATATAAAGGGTAAATGGATACAAAAGCATTTTCCTATATAGAAAGTCGTTTAATGTTTAGTAGTTCAAATCAGGACAAATATTGAAGTATGTTTTACAATAAGTGAGCGTAAAAATAATGTTAGAAGTAAGAGTAACACTTTATTCTTAATAAATGAAGGTCGTTGAAAGTTAAATTGCACTCTTGCAGAATTTTTTTCCATTTTCTGTCTATTATTTTCAATAGACGGTTCAATTTCTAGTGTGGAATCGCCCTTTAATTGCACGAAAATTACAAAACAGTCCATAGATGCACTTTTTCGCGTGCGGGCCATCTAAACACACTTCCAATTCTTTCTAGAAGTTTCTCGCTTCCGTAATTTTCTGGAATGATTTATAATATAGGACCAATAGACTATGTTTTAAAACCACTAATGACAACATACTTTTCTAATAAACTGTTATTGGTATTGTCTTTGGGTTTCTCAATCATTTTTAGATTATTTGCGTTCACTTCAAGTATGCTACATTCAAAGACATACACCCCAATTGTAGAACTGTTAATTTCTTGTGATTCTGCAATTTTATTTGTACTCATTCAATTAGTATTTTGATCGTTATTGTTTACTTCTCCATCTATTATAGTTTCTGATTGAATCTTGGTCTACGAGTTTACATTGCTGTTTTGTTCTTGCTGCTTATGTTGGATTTTCCCGTTTTGTTTACTTTTCAAAAACTTATCGAATGTTTCTTCATCCGTTTCATCTTACTAAAAAATATAGGTTTCTATTTATAATATCAAAGTTGACATGACTTTCGATGTAACCGGAAGTGCAACATAGATGAAATTATTTCTTCTAAATAGATCGTAGCTAACTACACTTAACCCCAAAATTTCAAAATCGAGATATCATTACAAAGTCAAGAACTTTTAATGGACAGGTTCCGTGAATCACCCTGTATATTGCACGTTAAAAACTTGTTTGTTACTGATATCAAATTCGTAATTAATGACATTTACATATCTGTCTAATTGTAAATGATAAAAAATATTAGGCCAAATAAACAAGACATCCTTTACATATCTTTATAGGGCATAATAAAACGGAAAAAACACAAAATGGTTCTTTCTTATTGATAACAAATTAATAAAATTAACATATCTGAAATCATGGAACAAATAATCTGATGGTGAAACACTCACACGAGTTTGCTCACCCAGGTGTTCTAATTTTTAATATCTTTCTTTTGTAAAAGGTTCCTAGATTTTTTTTCTTTATTGGTAGCATTACCAGAGGATTAATTTTTGTTGGTAAAAATTTTTGCTATATTGGACGGTCATGAAGATATAAGCGCATATTGACATTAAGCATAAGAGTAAAATCCCCCTTACCAACTTTGAGAAAAAAGTGGCATAGGAAAATAAAAGCTTGTACCAAATGTAGCAATAACGTGAATTTCCAAGAAAATCGTTAGACCCGTTTTGGAGAATGTAACCTCAAAAAGGGTTAAGGTAAAGTCAGGTAAGTGTGTAACCGGGGCAAGTGTGTAGTTTGTTTATATTTATTTTTAAAATGGAAATACGGAAGTCCTCTTGTTATAATACTAATGTACAACTTCATACTAACTTTAACAAACAAAGTTCGCATCTGCTTACGTGTAATAACTTGAATATCTTGTGAATATATCATACCTTATTAAACAGGCAGTTTAGTTTAGTATTTTGCTGGGTAAGTGTGTAGTATTGACACTATTTAATTTTTTTTTTTTCTAGTAAACCGTTGATAATTATAAAAAGCCTATCTATTGAAGGCTTACAACTGGGCATACATTACGTACTTCTATGTCTAAAAATTTATCAAATGTCTTATTATGTGAACAGTGTTACATTTTCTGCACTATGCAATTTTTACCACACCTTACACACTTAACACAAGGAATATATGGGCCTACAATACAATATTTCGAAAGTTGGGAAAATACCCAAGTATATTTCAGGCGGAAATACACGCTATTGGAAGATGTGTTCAGTTCATTAATGGAAAGGAACTAATCGGAAGCAGGAGATTATCATCGTGTGTGATAGTCAAGCAACCATCAAGGCGCTGAACTCATATGAAATCAGCTCCAAGATGGTCTGGGAATGCCTAGGAAACTAAATGAGCTAGGCAAAAGAAATAAAGTAACCTCCTGTGGGTTCCGGGTCAACAGGAGTGGAAGGAACGAAATAACGGATAACCTCGCAAAAAAAGGGGCTGGAATGCCTTTTGTAGGGCCTGAACCCTTTTGCGGGTTAAGTAGCAGTACAATACTGAAGAAACTAAATGGAAATGGAGCAGAGAAAATCCAGTTACTGGGAAAATCTCCAGGGAAATGAGGCAAAGTAAAATTTTCTGGGAACTTATAACCAGAAGAGGTTTTTACAGAATGCATCAACCTGAGTAGAACATGTTCGCATATTAACAGGAATACTTTCAGGCCATTGTAGACTGAAAGGACACCTGAGTAAGCTTGGGATTGGAAAAAGATCCTGAATGCAGATTCTGTGGGGAACAGGAGGTGAAACATCCATCCACCTCCTCTCAAACTGCGTAGCACTGTGCAACCCGGGGCATTGTACTGGTGCATTGAATGCGAAGAGGGAGACTTACCTAGACTGGGGCCTCTGACATCCTACACTTTTTACAAGGAATAGAATTGGAAGGCCAGCTGTACAGCAGCAAGAATAGGGGACACAATAGATCTTTTAGGTCGCAGTGTAACACCACCCTTCTATCTACATACATACATACCTCACTTTACCTTAAGTGAATCGCTCGGTAAATACCGGAAATTTTTGCGTCTCTAGCGATCAGTGAGACTAAGGTACCGATAATATTACTCCCATATGTTCCTTATCTGCTAAATAACACGGCTAGGTATCGCATGCGTTGCTCATTGCTTCACGAAAGTACCATATATGTATATTAAACATGTTTAAATGCTTTGACTGCTATTTCAAAATTCGGTGAAACGTTTCAATGCATGCAACACTAAGGGTGATTTTCGGTCTATCAGTTGCTAGATATTGTTTTTTTAATCGTTTAGGAATGATATGCACTATTAAAATTTTGTCCTAATTATATACGTTGAACTCAACTCCTATTTTTTGAAAAAATAGACAAATTATGGGGTAAAGTGAATCACAACGAAAATGAATTAAAAACCAGTCAAATCAGTGTTGATGATGTTGAAGCTTCGTAATGCAGTTTTTGCTATACGTAAAGTTAAATGAAGGGCCGCGCACTGGTTCGGCATTTTTCGATGCGATCCGAGTCGATCCAGTGCACGTTCTGCTCAATCAGGCTATTTTTACGATAAGTTAAGATTTTGTATTACGCAATATTTCCAATTTATAATTTATGGCTTTAGTTCCTCCTCTAAGGATATTTCGTTTGTCCCCAAATATCTGAAATGGATGCAGAGCATTTTTACAAAGCGGTGCAACATTCTTTTACTCAGGGCACTGCTTTTACAAGCATTTTATCTTTTTAAAGAAATATTCAACGGAATATTTCTTCAAAAAGATATAGAATTAAATAAAGAATAATTATTTTAATACGTTACTTCTTCTTTTCTTTAGACCATTTTTGAAATTGAAATTAACTTTTCTTAACTAAATCAGATCTTAAAAAACTTTTAATAAGGTTCACTTTACCCAAAACCATCCCCATTGAAAAGGAATTATACATCTGATTCACTTTACCCTAATGTATAGGATAAAATGAATCACGCTTTGGTCAAAACAAAATTGTAACATATTTATACTGTGCAGTAACAAATTCAAATTATGTCGGTATATCGTTAAAAATGTGTTTTACGAGTGTAACTTGTAAGAATTTGTAACTCTCCCTGCAAGTGAATATCATAAAAAAATACGCTCATTTAGCAGTCACCACCCTGCTACATGGCGGGCACGTAGCCTTAACGTTAGAACCGTAACCAGTTCCAGAGACATCGCTAGGGACGTATAGCTATTACTGAATACTTAATTATTTCTCATTTTTGTCGGAGGCACGTAATAGAAACGTTGTTATCAGTGTTATCACCGTCCATAGACTGTAGGCATAAAAACTTTAAAAGTCCTGTGATATTAGCCGCTACGTTTCAACCACTAAAAATGTTAGCTGAGTCATCTGTAATTCTGACGTTGTCTCGCTGCAACTCCCAGTTTGCCTTACGTCTCTCATCTTGGGTTTGTCTTTTTCTTCCTTCTTTTGCAGCCTGGCTTTTGTCCTTTGCCGGATTCAGATACCTATAGGTAACTCTATAGGTAAGTTCGCTTTAACAGATCAAGTTTTTTATGCGGGCCAGATAAAATTTGGTTTTTTAACGAGGATTATCTCTATACCGCTTCGACGATAACCACTACAATAGAGATTTTCATTTCGTAATTCAGTTTCAATATTAAAATAAATTCCGCTGAACCAAGAAAACAACATCAAGACAATTTAAAAGACAAAAAAAAGAAAAGCTAAAATAGATCACATGCATATTTATATACAGTTATAGAGTGTCACATATCATATATATAAATACGTTAAAATTTATTTTATTCATGGTTCCTCATAATGGTAATGATAATTTAATCGTTATCTTTAATTTTTTTTCTCTACATCATTAAATCTTACATAATGAAAGATACTATCGTATTTTTCGGTAATACATTAAAATAATTTTTATCTTTTTTTGAGAGTCGCTTGCAGGAGATGATTACTAATCAGTACAATTTTTCAAAGAATCGTTAATTAAATCATTTAGGTTTTACAAACACCATTTCACACACCAAGGTTATAAAGATGTACACAAAAAAATTAGCGCTCTGCATCATATTTATGATAAACGTAGGAACTAATTATGAAATTATTTTGGTGCCCAATATACGTGACGTAGAGAAATAATTTAATTAGTAACAGGTCACATTATAGAACGTTCAACGTGGGTCTACATTTTCTAGAAGTATTTTATGTATTTCAGATCATGCCTATCCAAACCACACCATACGGAGCGATATTTAATCTTTAAATTTGTATTAGATTAAAAATCCGATCACAGTAACATTTGATGTAGTCTTTTTGGAAATCCACACATAGGCATTCTTACGGGAGTTCCCTAGTTAACGATATATTTTATTTACAAATACAGATATGTGTGCGTTTTTGTGGTATTTGACTCATTTATTTATTTAATAGATATTGGCGCGATGCAAATGGCTCAAATAAGGCGCCCGCAAGGCGAAGTGTGGAGGGGTCGAGGGTTTAGGGCACCACATTCTGAGCCAAGTTTTTAATTTTACACCTAAATGAAAAAAAAATAGAGGCTACAACCCTTATATAATTTACAATACCTACTAAATTTTTTAAGATATCTGTAATGGTATGTGAAAGTGAGCTTTCGGTTGTTGCTACAACCCTTACATAATTTATTATACCTACTAAAGTTTTTAAGATATCTGTAACGGTATGTGAAAGTGAGCTTTCGGTTGTTTTGAGGCTTTGCTCGTTGTCGAGATTGCGCATATTAAAATGATACTTGTATCTCGTTTGTGCCATTTATTTATTTGATTATCTCTTTCATTTACTGTATTGTTTATAAATAAAATAATGTATACCTTTATGCTTTATAAGCTTTGAAGAAGTGGTTGAAAGATGGAGCAGAAGAGGAAAGGAAAAAATATGTCGATCTCAGACGAGAAGCCAAGAAACTAATACGAAACACGAGGGAAAAATGGATAGAAAATGAAATGAGAAAAATAGATGAGGAGGGAAGAAATAGGAACTCAAAAAAGTTCTATCAAATGATAAATAAATGGAAAAATAATAATGAGATTAAAGTAAATAATATAAAAACCAAGTCGGGCCTTGTGACAGAAAATGTCGAGCAGACGAAAAACAGCATGGATGGAACATTTTAAAGAATTACTAACAGAACAGCATATAACTCAGGTTGAACCAAGCACAAATACGGCATATGAAAGTCACCCAGTAGTAGATGAAGAAGAAATCAAGAAACCAACAAAAGAAGAGGTACTTCAAATAATAAATCAAAGTAAGAATGGAAAGGCTCCAGGAGACGATGGAATAAGTATCGAGCTGATTAAATATGGTGGAGTTTCGCTACAAGGAAAAATATATGACCTAATACTAGAGATATGGAAAAAAGAAAGAATGCCGACAGACTGGGAAACCGGAATAATTATCCCGATACACAAAAAAGGAGATAGAACGGTATGCAGTAACTACAGAGGCATCACACTTTTAAACACGGTCTATAAAATTTCTAACAACGTTAATTCAAAGAAGGCTATAAACATTAAAACCTCATAGGAGATTACAGTACGGTTTCCAAAAAGGAAAATCCACTGTGGACGCGATACACAGTCTTAAACAAATAATAGAAAAAGGAAACAATACAGATAGGATTGGAAGTAATGTTTATTGATTTCAAGCAAGCCTTTGACTCAATCAACAGAAACAGCTAATGAGAATTTTAGAAGAACTAGGTATTCCTACTAAACTTAGAAGATTAATAGCAATGACACTCAATGAAACAAGAGCAAAAATAAGATTTAGCACAGGTCAAACAGAGGAATTTAAAATTAATAAAGGGGTCAAACAAGGAGATGCTTTATCGGCACGTTATTTAATCTTGTAATAGAGTACATGACAAAGAGCCTAATAAAGGAAACATAAGAAACCGAGGAGCACAAATAATAGGATATGCGGATGACCTAGTCATAGTAGCGAAACAAAAGAAAATATTAGACGAAATGGAAATCAACAAAAACAAAACTAAACATATGCAGATAGGAGGAGATGAAAGGAAAGCATCAACTAAAATAGGAGGAGACACTTTTGAAACTGTCAGCAAATTTAAATACTAGGAGTAACCGTATGTAGAACAGGGGATAGGATGAAGAAATAAAGGAAAAGATACAACAAGCGAACGCAGCGTTTTACGCAAACAAAAGACTTTCATGAATAGACAGATTTCAAAAGAACTAAGGTAAAAATGTACCACACTTTGATAAGACTATATTAACATATGCCGCTGAAGCATGACCATGACTAAAAGAAGGAGAGAAAATGCTGTTAATTCAGGAGCGGAAAATGATAAGAAGAATGTTGGGTGGAGTATTGTTGGAAAGTGGAGTGTACAGAAGACAAACTAACAATGAAATAATGAAAGAACTGGGCGGTAAAAATGTATTAGGGTATATAAAAATGTTGAGGATAAAATGGCTAGGGCATTTATTTAGGAAAAGGCCGGAGGAAAATGCGAGGGCACTGACCGAATGGAATATGGACGGGAGAAGGGCGAGAGGCAGACAAGAGTGAGATGGATGGATGAGGTGGAAGAGGATCTGAGGCAAATGGGAGTCAAATCTAGATGGAGATGTTGGCACAAAATCGCAGCACATGGAAGAGAATAGGAATCAAAGCCAGAGAAATCGCCTGGATGGTATAAAGTCAAGGATCTGATTCGGCCAATAAGAATCTGGGGAGCTCTAGCGAGCGGCGAAGCTCCGTACGGGGCGTGGAGCCACATATATATATATATATATACCTTTATGCAAAAAGAATGTTTTTATTTAATTAAATTTATTGAGATACTAAGTTCTCTAATCATTTTTACTTGTTAAATTTTTCAAACCATTAAATCTAAATCTCACCATTGCTTGGGTCACGCTTTGTTTGTTTTAGTTTCAATCTTGGGCGCAAATACTGCAAGATATTCACTATATCCATAAAAATTGCGCCCTTTCATTAAAAATAAGAAAGCTGATAGTAAGTTTTCTAAAAGAGGTACCTATACTCATACCCTATATTTTCAACATTTTATGTATCTGATGTCGGTATAGTAAGTACAGATATTAATTAAGGGGAATAGTTTCAAGTAAAACTTTATCTATTGTAAATGATTTTTTATCAAGTGTTTACTTGAAAATTTTAACTATTGTAAATGATTTTTTATCAAGTGTTTACTTGGTAAAAGTGATAAAATTCTCGTTAATTAATACCTGTAACTAAACCCAGTTTCCTGAATTTTAATTGTTGCTGTAAATAGTGCTTTTATTAACGGCCATTACACAGCGTACCTGACAATTTTTTATGTAATAATCGTAACCAAACTGTTGATTTGTGGTGAGTAACGTATTACTTGTGACTACTGGTACTGTATCTAACTACAGCATATACTTAGTACAAGTAACAACAATACTAATCGCTATTAAAGTCATGTATTTTCTTAAATAGATAGCAATTTGCCACAACTATGGCCGCGTTCAGAGTACGTAACTGCTACGTAGCTGCTCCCAAACGGTTTGGGAACTGTTGACAATTCGTCTCAAAACGCACCGCTACATCAATAACATACAATGGACCGGCCGCCATTTTGTGTAGCGGAAACCGCTACTGATATGTATCATGTTCGTACGCTGAACGCGGCCTATGATTATTTGAGTTTTGCTGCACCTCTAGTGTTTTCGGACAGCATCGGTAAATTTACCGCGTTTTGCGCCTAACTGACATAAATCGTGTTGAATCACGTAAACGCGATAGACGTAGACGCATAAATCTCCTGTGCTTAATAAAGGTGTTTACTTAATACTCGCACTGAGAAAAATGTTTACTAACCGTAAGTGAAAATTTAGTATTGGCAACTAAAAAAATCATTTGTATATGTGACAAATGATCAAAGTAGTTGCAGCAAGTAAGTCGTGTTTCTAACAATGATGACTGCACTAAAAACTTTAGTTTTCGTGATAAATGAAAACATCATTTATTCCAAATGTTTTGCATTATTTGGAGTTATTGTTTGTTTTGCTGGTATGAGTTACTGTAGCTTCTGTATGTGATGTGGTGTAAATATCTATATTACTTATAGTGAATGCTTTGTCTTACTACTGTTACTTACTGTATTTACTTATCATAACTAAACTATGATATTTGTGGTGAGTAACACGTACTACAAATAAATTATTTATCTGTATAGTTATTGTAACTGGTTTTGCATGATGATTTCATGAAGTATTGGTCCTCTTCAGATCAAATACATGAATAAAATCTAGTTAATTACACAGAATACACTGTCGGTAGTTTAGAATAAGTTGAATAATAGTTGTTTTATTCACGTCAAAAGGACTAATATATTATCAGCAGCGATTCGTGTTATAATGTTTTTAATAATATTCAGGTATTAAAATTATTGAGGTGCGTAAATTAATATAAAACTGCTATATTAAACAATAACATACTTTATTGTTTTTGTTATGTAATTTATACATGCAAATCATATTGCTATCTTCTAAAAATGTTAGAAAAGCATTAAAATACTCTAAAAAATAATGCTACCATCTTTATAAAAATATAACTTACAACTTAGCGTAAAGATAACTGAACACAATCCGTGACTGTAACTCCAGGTTAATTGTTTCACTTTGTCATTCCACGAACTAGTTAAATGAATGGTAGCTAGCAGCACCTTTCTAAGCCAAATAAACAGTGTACGAACCAGGACACTGAATCAGGAGCAAGCACAACATAACCAATAACAACATGCTCTAGAAGTACTGTCGGTTCCAGTCGATTGTACCCGAACACCAACGATACAAAATTTAGTAGTTGCCCTACTCACTGACCATTATTCTTTAATTAGTTTTCATTTGTGCCTACTAATGTTAGTATTTACACTAACTAATAGTATGCCAAATAACTGAGTTTATTAGTTGTAGATATATTTTGTAATTTGAGTATGAAATATTTAATGCCTGCTAATATTTTTAGTACTTGAGACTATAACACAGTGTTAGAAAACTTACTTTATTCATTTTAATGCATGGCAGATTAATAACGAATAACTATTTAATCGTAGTTATTAAAAAATATAGTTTGCCATTAATATAAATGGGATAATATATTGTTTCATTTGAGATCATTTTTCTCAGTGCGATAATACCTGGTGTTAGAAGCTTAGAAATAGAAAATTGCTTTCATCTTGAGCTTCAACTCTACTTATTAAATAATTACAGAGGTAACATACGTAGATCATCTTTTGATATGCACCCTTCATAATGATAAACAATACACTACAACGTATTAATCAAAGTATCGGCAAGTTGTATAAGAATTCCATTCAATCAGTTGAAGTAACTGTTATCCTTAATTGTTTTGAAACATCTGTGCAGGCTATTCGGTTGTTTTATTTATTTACTTGTTCTTGCTGTTATTATGTACCTTAAACATTACAGTAATATTAAGTAATCACTGTGTTTGTCCTATACAAAATAAAACTATTACTAATAATCCTGCGTTTTTCCCTTAAGTAATAAGTACCATGTACCATACAAATCTTCAATTATTAATAATCGAAGCTATAGCACACTGAAATACTAATAAAAATTATTTGCAAACAATTTTGAATTATTGCTGCATTGCTCGGCACGCAGTACTTATACTTTCGGTTGCATAAATAATGGAAGATTTGTGGAGCTTCAATAATTTGATAAGTAATTTAGATTGCTCCTTGTTAGTATCAGTGTTTATGATCTCTTTTTTACTAGTGCTAAGTATCTGTGCTTTTGTCCCTTATTCAGCTGAACTTTTTACTTACGATAATTATATTTTTAATTATGACTTTTAATTTTTTTTCTCAGTGTTCAAGTTTTAATTTGCTAATTTAGTAAAAAAATATTTTCAGCAGAAGAGTTGAAAAATATTTTTTTAACGTAGTCTTATGCCGAGCGATCTGACAAGTTGAATAACAACAAGAAACTATATACCTAATACTCAATATTATAATAAGACAAAGAATACAGTACATAAGTGTTTAAATAAAAATCATTCAATATTTTAAACTATTCCACAGAATACTGTGCAAAAGTAAATTCTTGACTCACAATTGAGTTCAACAAAAACGCAACGAGTGATAAACGACTGCTAATTTTCAGTTTTCAGTCAAACGCTTGTATGTAACTCCATGTGTTTGTAGCATCTTATTGGCGTTACAGAATAAACAAAAATCACAACAGCAGATTTTCTTTTATTATCCACGGTTCTCGTTTTAAGAACAATACGCCAGAATTTTTGATACGTATTTCTAAAGTAAAGGTGAGAGGTGAGTTATGAAACGCTCTGTATAATGACAATAACTTGAAACAACAGGACAAAATGTCATGTGTGACATCCGTAAGCTAGGTATGTCAAAGAATTTTACTTTTAGTTATTTTAAATAGCAAAGACATCGATACTTTAGTGAGGTTCTCAAAACAAAAATAATTTATATCTCGAAAACGCTTGAAGATTATGGAAGTAGTGGAAAAGTTATACCACGTTTAATAAGCAATTCAATCTTGAAATAAAATACAGACTTTTTTAATTAAATTTTAAAAATTGTCATCTGGCTAATGGGTAAACATATTATGTATACCTTGGCAATTTTCCGTAGTAATATCACAAGGGAGTGAAGTGAGAATAAATTGAAAATAATCTGACAGAACTTTGAAAACGTATAGCCAGGCAATTGACACGAAAACACGAAGGGAGTAATTTTAGGATGGTACCTACACATGAAATTTCTGCATTTCTTTTTTCTCGTATCTTGTAAATAGTGTAACATCCTAAAAGAATGTGTTATTGACGTGTATAAAACATACAGTTTGAGATTGTCATTTTGTGATGTTTCAGAAACATTTTTAATTGTACAAAGTTAAGCGCGCACGCGTACTTTCGTATTTGTCAGAAGAAAGAGAGGTTATGGTCAGATAGTGCGATTTGCTGTGTAAAGCGATTGTGGTTAGTGCGGTTACAATTTTTTTTTATTGCCTGCAATAAAAATTGCAAAAATAGCGTATACTCTATTCTGTGTATTGCACGTGCAATACAAGTAAAATTGCACTCAGCTGATGATCGAAATCCATTGAATGCGCATGCGCTATTTTTTGCGAACTCTAAAGCGGCCTATAGTTAAACATCGTGTAAACATCAAATTACATTAGTTTTAAATAAAACCCTTTAGTAAATCAAACAATGTTAGCAATAGTCTTATTGTAATAACATCCGATGTAAAATTTCGTGTAAACACTTTAAAGCATTTTATTTCGCTATTACTAGCATAAGCCAAAATGAAATGTGAAATTTATATGTAATTGGACATGGCGATATTGGTATGTTATGTAATGTGAAAGAAACAAGATTTTACGTATAAACCGATGCAAACCTAACATATAAACAAACTGTACTTCTGTCAACTACTGTTTTTTATTTTAGAAGTACCACATTTTTTGACTAATGTCATTACAGTTATATCTAAAGTCTAAACAACAACATTTTATTAATATCGCATGTGTAAACACCACTGTTAAATCGTATTTTAAATTACACCGATTTAACTACACCCGTGCTAAATGTCCGTGTAAACGTAAGGTTTGTTTGCTGGTGCTACACTTTCCACACTGACTCCTACTTAAAGCAGGATAAAAGATTTACTCTTTATGCATCTGAGAAAGAGACAATATGTACCAGTGTAATTGGTGTAACACCAGCGAACAAACCTGTAGTTTATCTGCCAAGTTCCTATCCTGTTATAGCACATTGCAAATGGTATGAAATCGGAAGGAACGTATGTTTTGTGAAATTATTTCTATGCATCTAATAATTAAAAAAATATGTTTGTTAGTGTCTGAATTTTTTTTTTCTATGTGCTGTGAATATTGGTTATAGCTAAGGATCCAAACTTAATTAAAAAAAAATAGTGTTTATATAGTAAAGATATTGTGTTTACATTGAAAACTTTAATATTAAGAATAGAAATCCTTTTTGAGATGTAAATGTGTTTTATTTTATGAGCTGTATAATATAGTATATTTTAGTTTAGAGTAAGACTAGAAGTTGGTATGTGTGGTGACACGCATGTTGATAACCAGCTAGTTCAAGTTAGCGCGAGTTATAGCACAATGTAATATGAATGTAACATGAACTTGTAACCACCATCTAGTACGCAGATGTAATAAACGGTTATGTGGACATTGAAATCTATTATTCTGCTCCCAACCACAAGATAATAACATGAGGTTCGTTTACATCGACATGTTAATTTTGAATTAATTGACCCTTAAAATGTAACATTTCATTTTCAATACAGAATCAGATTCTCGTGTCAATTAAAATTTATTCAGGATCAACGTATTGGCGCAAACAGCACTTAGTGGCAATAAATAAACATTCTTATATCATCTCCAATGTCTTGTATCAGAAAAATCCCAATAGAAACTTTTCATTCGGTATGTTACAAACGAAACATAAAATGGGGCGGATATTAGCAGTTTCAGGTACCTATGTTGCAGATTTTCTTTTCTGAAACACAAAAATGTTTACTGGGTCGATTAATTATTTTTTGACGTTACAATCAGATACTCTAATTTGTAATATTTAGTTTAACAAATTAAATAGTATAGTATTTTTTATGTATTTGTATTGATTTTATTATTTATTTAACCGAATGACAAAGTACTGTGTGGTTTTTATATTTGTCTATTTTTCATTTTTTTAACAATTTTTCTAGATTCAGATTTTCACAGTGAGAAAATAACAAATTAATGTATTTCTGCTATTAACTGTAATAATTAGGAGGAATTTTCCAAGAAAAAATTTTCTACACACAGGATTCGAACCTACATCCCCCCGTTTGCCGGACAAGCGCTTTACCAATTAAGCTAAGAGGAGATGTAAGTTCGAGCGTTTAATCGAACATACGTCGATATTAGATCTTGAAAGACCGGAAAACGGGGAATGTAGGTTTGAATCCTGCTTGAGGAGAAAAATTTTCATGGAAAAATTCCTCCTAATTATTACAGTTAATAGCAGAAATACATTAATTTGGTAATTCTTCTATTGTTTTTCACCTTCTTTGCATTTGTCTATTTTTATAATGTTTATTAATTTTTTTAAACCTTTTCTCATTTTTGGTTTTTTTTATGTTTTTATCTTTTTCATATTTTTTTTCGAATATTTCCTTTTTTTAATATTTTTCATAGAATGTGGAAGGCGTCTATTTTAGATACCATTTTTCATTTATTTTCTTTCAGTTGAACTGAGAATTACAGCTCTAGTTTTCATTAAGGGAAATGTAAATACCATTCTTGAATTTTAATTTTTCTCTTTTCCCCGTTCTTTCTTCCTTGTTCCCTTTTCGTCCCTTCTTTACATCTGCTTCCTTTTCCCTCTTGTATCTTTTCCTTTTTTTTCTGAACCCTTTTTCCTATTCCTTTTGCCCCCCTCTCTCTGTTTCTGTTTCTTGTTTTTTTTTTAACGTTTTTTTTTTACATTTTTATCATTTCGTCCTTATTTTTAAAGTTGCTCAACAATTTCTTAATTTTTTTACCATTGCTAAACAATTTATTTCGATATTGTACGTAATTGCCACAATAAAAAAACCATTTAATTTTTTTTTTAAATAGTTACATTTTATATATAATATCATCAAATTATAAATATCCTATTAATTACCGATTTAAAAAGAATTTATAGGGTTTTTCCCTATAATTCAAAAATTTCCCCGCCATATTGGATCCAGGCATTTTGTCGGAGTGGAAGCGACCCTAAAATCCCTAAATACAAATGTCTATTGTAAAATATCGTTTCTTTTTAATTTAACACTCTTCCGCCATATTGGATCTGTTATTCTGTTTTTTTAAAACTATTATCAGAATCGAATTCAACGCCTAAATAGTCCTTTCGATATTATACCTAATAATACGTTTTCATCAAATAACAATAAAAAATAAAATAGATAGAATTCAAATTATGTCCGCGGCAATAATGTAAGTAAATTATTTTTGTTATAATAATATTTTAATTGGTATAAAACGTTTGGTGTAAGTATGGATCGCTCTGTATTTGATACAACATGAATAAAAAAACGGCTTCTTTGAGCAAATTGTATTAGTCACTGGTTTACCCTTATTTATCTCTTTCATTAATAAAATTCTAAATTCAAAAGATAATAATAACAATCAAGAAAATCAAATTATTGTTGAACAACGCCTTAAATTAATTTACATCCCGATTCTGTCAGAAAAAATCAAACAGATACTTGAAACTGATAAAGAAAAAAATGTTTTTTATAATAATAACACGTTGGAAAATTTAAATATATTTGATAACATGAAAACTAAATTAGATAAATTGGACAGTCGAAATGTAATATATAATATTAGATGAAGAGATTATCAAAAATTTGCATAGGGCAAGCTTCACAATCTCTAAAAAAACGTATCCAACAACACAAATATGATGTGTCTTTAAAAAAAATCACTACAGGTCTGTGTCATCACGCCTTTGAATTAGGACATCAATTTGATTTCGAAAAACCATCATACTGTACGTAGAAATTAATTACAAAAAAAAGATTTATTTCAGAGTGTCTACACATTATGAATAATCAAAATTGTAATTTCAGATCAGATGTAGCGTTGTATAATAGTATTTATAATGTAATATTGTATTATAATAATGCCAACGTAACATTTGGATGTCATTTTACTATTTTATGTTATTATACATTACTATTTTAAGAAGATTTATATATCTAGCAGGAACCACGGTACAAATAATACGGTATGCTCGTTTTGAATCTCAAATTCGTCAAGGGCGGTCAGATGACGTCATTAAGGAGCGTATCGAGAACAATAAAATACATGTATGGTAAATAGCCAAATGTTAAAATCCAAATTATATATATCCAAATTAATGTAATTCAAATGCAGCTTTGCTTTAAAAAAGCCCGTTTTAAGTTGAAATTTACTTTATTTATCTTGTCGCCACCTAGTAGCGTTCGTGTTTATTTCTACAATTGTAGCGAATTTCGTGTGTGTTTACAAAGTGTTTTCGTGGTTTTTCTAGAAAATTGAATCGTGAAACACCTTAACGCTTTTAAAATATGTTCCGTAACCCCGGCCGGATTTTTTAAACCTACCTTTCGCATTAACAAAACCCTCGCGATCAAAATCGATTTTAATATAATAATAATTATATATGTGGCGCTATTTATGCTCCTATGTGACGTAACTTCAATATGCGCGTAGGCATACCGTATTATTTGTACCGTGGCAGGAACTAACAAACATGTTTTTACCGATTTAAGGATAAAAATTGTTGGTACAAGAAGAATACGTTGTATTCTCCACACATACAGGCTCAGTTTCCGCCTATTTAATCACACATTAACACAAAAAAAATGTATCCATCCTTTTAACTCCTTTTAATAAGTTTACAATTATAATTCAAATATTAAATTTAATGCACATAAATAATGATAGTCGCAATTTTTATTGATATTGACGTTCAGTTAATTTTTTTTACGAAGGTATACTTAAACTCCTTCTTTTGTTTTATTCATATTTTCAATACTAATAAGTATCATTGTAGCTTGAAAAAGACACATGGTTGTCGAAACGTCGCTTTAAGTAAAAGGATGTAAACCAGTGACTAATACAATAAAACGTTTGGTTGGGTAAAGGACTGAAATTGAAAGCTTCTATTGGTTTTTAGAGGCGTCAAAAAATAATCAGTATAATTCATATTAAATTATAACATCTATCACCAATATTCGTAATTTTAGAAATTACGCATAAAAATAACATAACCCAGTCGTATTGATTTTGAGCATTATTCAATGTATGGCAATCTACCACCCAACAATCGGCATGGTCGATAGATTACAACACTATAAATAAAAGTGCATGTAATTATTCTTTTATTAAGTAGGTGTAACAATTTAATAATTTCTCGTAAGTATAACAACGGCCGACAGAATGATGTACAATACCGTAAAACCATCGCATATCAAATTGAAAGTTACCAAGAAGGTAATTTATATATGTACTTCTTTAATAGCTTTCTAAAATCACTTGGCATTTATATATTTTATGCAATTCTAACATCTATATTTTATAATACTATATACACGACGAATAATTCTTCTATGAAGGAGAATAGTGAAACACTTATTTCTTGGACCTGGGATTGGTCTTACTTCTAATATGCCTAATTGAATTATTTAGTATGATGTTTTTACCCTTTAGAATTTATGCATCGATTACAATTACACAAAGACAGCAAGCATCCAAATAGAAAATACATATAATTGTACTTACTTAAAATCGATCGAAGCGAATGTCTGTAATCATTTTCTGAATATTTAAAGTCGACTTCTTCGCATGAAGTAGCAACGCGGAATGTGGCGTTGCGACGACCGACGTCGCAATCAATAGAGTAACGCCACTACACCCAGTGCTAAAACTACTTTAGGTCGCCATCGATCCCTTTATAAACGCAGAACGTGATGCGGGTTGGATATGTGTAGGCTAAATACTTAAAGTCATAAAAAAAGCTTCGAAATTGCGTTTGATTACATTTTTGAATAACAATTTGACTAATGAAGTAAATAGATATTTATTAAATATATTTATTCAAAAAAAAACGACTTATTTATAGACTTTTATCAGATTAACAAAGTGTACATAATATATACGTATTACATAAATTAAACACACTGATATAGAGGATTTATTTAAAAAAAAATATTTTTACGAATATTTCTAATTCAAAGGATCCACACTTAAGTGTGCACTGTTAATAACTTTGTTATATTTGAAGGTACACAATCGAAATTGCAAAAAAATATACAGAGCGTTCTATTTAAAAAAAAAAAGAATTTTGGACGAATATCTAGAGAACGCGACGCTCAATTGTTTTTCTGTTTTCACAATTGTAACCGACATAAAGAATAGTACTACTTTGTCCATTTGACCGATTCTGTACCTCCAAAGATAACAAAGTTATCAATAGTGCACACTTAAGTGTGGACATCCGGTATTATAGTAAGGCTACAGGGTATATAGCCCGGTATATAAAAAAATTAAAATATAATATTTTAATTAATCATTTAATATCAAATTTTAAACATCCTAGTGTCATTTATATTCATTACTTCTTAATTATAAGTATGCCCTCTCAAATACCAGATGGCATAGGGTGAGAATTTCCGATTGAAACAGGTTAGAGGACGCGCTGGCATTAAAAAGATTACGAATAGCTAGTTAACTCCTGGGAGCGGAAACTTAATGCTCTATTTTGTCGACAAGGTTGCGCGCCACCACTTCTGCACATCGAACTACAACAAATCTGGCGGTACATTCAAATTGGTGATTTTATATAATTTTAATATTTAAGAGTTTTATTTGGGTATATACCAAATATTTCATAACTATAATAGTACAGTTTGTAATAACTATACTATTATTGTCATGAAATATTTGGTATATACACATACAGTGACCGGCAGAAAGTACGCAGCATATGGGAATTTTTTTTTCTTTAAATTTAGTAACTCCTTTTTCTTACAGTTTACCTCTGCATGTCTTAAAACTAAAATAACACTCATCAAATATGCCAAAAATTTAATTGTATACGAGAGAAGGTCAAAAATATGAAAGTACGCTAAGAAGTAGTAGAAGTACCTCAGTTTTTGAGTTTAGAAGATCCTTTTATTAATAAATATTGTTTCAAATTCAACGCTATATCTAAATATGAAGTTTCGCTTAAAAAATGAGATTTAGTCGTTTTTTAGGAATTACCCTGTATGCAAAATTGATTGAGATCATATAGCAGTGATATCCTATTCTCTGTATAATTTGTGTGAGAAAATCATGCATACTATGCCAAATTACTTTGTTTAAAAGTTTTTATGGCCCTGAAAAGGAAAACTTTAAAATGGGATTATTATTTTTGCTGCACACCTTGATTTGTTTTCAAATGACACAAAATAATTACAACATAGACCACTTTTCTTTTCCAAGAACTACCAAATGCTTCTTTATTAGTAGCATATGCTATAGAACTATTAAAAATTGTGCACGTATGCATGCACATCGATTATTTTCTTACACTTCGGAATTACATATTGTAAAAATCAAAGTAGCAATGAGTACATTACAAACAAATAAATTAAATAACTGTCATTGACACATTTAGTTTTGCTGTCAAAATGATGAATGCTGAACATGCTACCTTTAAAAGAAAAAATAGAAATATTTATGATACATGGCGAAAATTATCATATCTATCGCGAAACAGGAATTATTTTTAACAATAGGTATAACAGCAATATATATAAATGCACTGTTTTAAGAATTAAGAAAAAAATTAAGCAGATTGGTTCGGTGGGAATAAATACAAACAATTGCATCGAAAAAATGTGATTGCAGAAGGAAATAGTTTGAATGTGTTGGTATCTGTATCAGGATTTCCTACTATGCCAATTCGGAAAGAGAAAAAGTCGGTATTTCTGAAAAATCAATTAGAGGAATTTTAAACAAAAACAAGTATTTGCCATATAAGCCTAAATTTATTTATACTCTTCAAGAACGAGATCTACATGCTAGGATGGACTTTTTCTTTTAGTTCCAGGGCATGAAGGAGGATGATGTACATTTTGAAAAGCGAATATTAATTACAGATGAAGCAACCTTCACAAGCAACGGCATGGTTAGTTCCCAAAATTGGAAGTGGTGGGCTAACCACAAACCGAATTTTGTAATTGAATGCAAAAACCAATATTCGTTTAAAGTTAACGTTTGGTGTGGTATAATAAATATCCAAATTGTGGAGCCATTTTTCTTTCGGGAGAATTTGAATGCGGCTAAATATTTACAATTTCTACAAAATGAGTTTAGTGATTTTTAGATGAACTATCTTTCAAATCTCTATTTTCAACAAGATGGTGCAGCAATCCATTCCACCTTACAGGTAAGAGAATGGCTAAATCAACGATTTCCGAACAAATGGATCGGCCACTATTCGGAAAATACCTGGCCTCCAAGATCGCTATACCTTTGCCCAATAGATTTCTTTTTCTGGGGTCACATAAAAAATAAAGTTTATAAATTTCGACCATTTAGAAATATCAACCACTTAGAAAATATAATTAGACAATGCATCGCGGAAATCAATCCTGTTTTTTTTTTACCGAACATTGCAAGAGAATTTAATAATACATCGATAAAATGTAGAGAGAAGAAACATGTAGAAGTAATGTTTATTCTTTACACCAATAAATATTTGCTTTTGACATTATTGTAAATGCATTATGTTTTATTTTTTGTTCTACATGTGTTGATTAATATTTGGACTTATTTAAAATGAAAGACAAAGTTAAAGTGATTATTTCAGTTAGATGCAATTATTTTGCTTCATTTGAAAATAAAACATATTGTGCAGCAAAAATAATAATCCCATTTTAAAGTTTTCCTTTTCAAGACTATAAAAATCTTTAAACTAACTAATTTGGCATAGTATGCATAATTTTCTCCCACAAATTATACATAGAATAGGATATAACTGCTGTATGATCTCAATCAATTTTATATACAGGTAATTCCGAAAAAACGATTAAATCTATTTTTTGCTAAAATTAAGCGAAATTTCATATTTGGATATAACGTCGAATTTGAAACAATATTTATTAATAAAAGAATCTTCTAAACCCAAAAACCCAAAAACTGAGATAATTTACTTTTAGCTTACTTTCATATTTTTGACCTTCCCTCGTATATAATTAAATTTTCGGCAGATTTGATGTGCGTTTTTTTAGTTTTAAGACATGCAGAGATAATTTGTAAGAAAAAAAGATTTAATAAATTCAACAAAAAAAATCCCATTTGCTGCACACTTTCTGCCGGTCACTATATGTTTATATGATAAAATGGGGATATAAATACAACACAATATATAAAGGTGCTGCTTGAAGATATACTAAGACTAAACGTTCTACATAGCGCGAGACGAGTGCGGCCCGTGTAAGCAGACACGTCTGATCACTCTACTAATAAAGTAGTATCGTCCATGTACGCGACTATCTCACAGCTCTCTGGTTATATAATTTCAAAGAGACTATCATATAAAATATTCCAATACCCCGGTCCCGAGCGTGAACCCTGCGGACAACTCTTAGGATTTTTTCTTGTAATACATGATATCTGGTTCCTCAACCATGACGACTCTCTCAGAGTAATATCTACTATCAACTCTAATTAAACTACCTGGGCAACTTTTACCCTTTACTACTCTAATATTTGGCAAGCAGGCATTATCAAAAGCACTTTTAATAATTGACAATGTAATTGGACTATACCAGTGTGGTCCACTAAATGTGCAACAAATGGGAGTTTTCTTTATTAGTTGCGCTATTATAAAATAAATATTGCCAAACGTTGGTGCATACTTGACTGGACACACTTAGATAGTTTTAAAGTTTGTTAGCTCATAAGGCAGACCAAGAAATATGAAAATCGTTTAAGAGTAAAGTACTTTCATTTCGAAGAATAAAGTAAAATGTTATTAAAATTAGTTGCTTAGAATTAGAAAATGAACCCAAATATAAAGGCATGGCCTGCTACTTTAAAAAAGAAAATTTTGTAAATCTTGTGTTAACCCCTGTATAATATTTTTTTCTTTTAATATTTAACATTATTACCTATTTAAATTAAGTACAAGGGGATTTCTTTTCGACGTAAATAATCCTTAATATTTGTTGGAAAACTTTGGTATTATATGATATTTTTAAAATTAAATACATGTTGTTTAATATCGTTACATGACTATTTTTATTACAGCATTCGTCCTAAACATAATAGATAAATTTCTTTATACCTATTTTTGTATTAAACTTAATTCAAATATTGAAGCTGCAAGTGATACCAATATTTTCATTTCTGTTTGCATTTTGTTATGTTTATTGCAAAAATATAATTATAACATATAAAATGTAAGGTGTCAACATTAAAATGACGGGTACTTTCAATTTTAATGCCTCTGTCCTCGTAAAAAGGAGCAAAATATAGTTTATAATGACGTAGTTATGCCATGCTTCTATCTTATTATGTTGTAATAAGTTAAATTACTTATACTTATGTTCAATTATCAAGATCAGTGTTGTAATTTGGGAATATTTTTTTGTAACACAGCCAACATTAAAAAAGTAACAAAACTAAATATATTGGTAACAAAATTAAATTTTGAAGTGTACGGGGTTGTTAGTACTCAATCAACAAGGAGAACTTTCATAATAAAATTTATTATTTCAAAAACGTAACATAGAAATTTCTAACGATATATTGCTTTGATGTTATCATCACGAACACAATGCAGTAAGCACAAGAATTGTAACACTGATAAAAACATCAAACAAATAAAAAATCCAAACATGTATATGAATATAATAATCAAATAACGATTTTAAAGTAGATACTTAAATTTGTGTTAGTGTTGTTTGTAGTAAAGTTAATGTGGGTTAAGTTGTAACAAAAGCTGTCATCTAGCAATTCTTTTGATGTAATAATGAATGACACCCCAGTAAATCAAATTCAAATTTCCCTCAAATAATTTTAAGTAACTTTAACATTAAAGTACTAAATTACCTACGATTTTGTATTACATTAATAGTTATTTGAATACCTTTAAGTTGAAGTTACTGAAAATAATAGCGGGAAATTTGAATTTGGTTTACTGGGATGTTTCTGTTAAAAGACGATTTCTTACTCTAGTCTTATTAAATTTAATTGCGAGAAGACTCGTTCCGCAGCTGCTCATGAATGAAGGAGGCACATGAATCCTGTCATAATTTTTTTCACATGAGGAAACATTTAAATCATTATTTAAACTAAATACTAGTTTCATCACCACCACTCATTGTCATTGTTCTCCATAGTTACAGAAACAGAATTCTCAACTGTTTTATATTTGGGAGCTGTGTGATAGACACAGTTATCTCATCATTTTAAAAAAATGTTCGGATTCTAGTTTGCTGATAAAAACCAAAAAACAAATCTAAAAAATACAAACACAATGCAGTATAGTTATGATCAATTTATGTAAGTATATTTAGGTATACCTAAGTTTTTTTTTCTTTGTTTTGATGGTTTTGTGGGCTACGATTAAGATGTCATCATCCATTATATCCTCACTGACGTCTGTTGGAAATGTTGAAATTGTCAATGAGACGACTACCTAACACATAAGCTTACGTCAATGATTAGAATGAAACACTTATGACCCCTAGTTCAGTGTTACCAGCTCCACGTGGGTCAAATACCCGCCATCTGTGTTAAATTACGCCAATTTTAACCTGCATCATATTTAAAATTACCCGAATTTTTTACCCATTTTGTTTTTACCTATTGTTGATTTGTTCTAAGTTGCTAAAGGGTTTAGGTGAACATTTTGTATGTATATTTTTCAAACTAGACACATCCAAAAAGTAAACATTTTTCAGCAAACGTTCATGAGACTATAAAACGAACTTGAATCTGGAATTTACATTTGCCATAGATGCTGATTTATTATCTTTATTTTTCTTGAATTAAATAGAAAGTTTGAATTATCGTTCTAAATCTAGTCTATGCTATCTAAACTTTTTCATATCATGACTCTAGGTTACAATAAAGCAATCCATTTTATAAGTACCCTAATAGCCAAATTTAAATTTCCCACAATTATTCTAAGTAACTTCAGCGTTGAAACATAACGTTTACCCACCATTTTGTACTACATTCATAGTTATTTTAATGCCTTTACGTTGAATTCACTAAAGTTGTGGCGGGAAACTTAAATTTGGCTATTAGGGTACATAGAATAAAATTATAACCGCAAAAAAAAACTTCAGCAGTGCAACAATATCAACGGTTTTCAATCAATTTGTCAACAAAAGCAATAAAAGCTCCTAATGTTTCTAAATTATTTACCGGCAAAATTTAAATAGCGTATGTACAATAGAATCCATATAAATTATTGATAAATTGTGATCTGTTAAAACTACCAGAATTACCCGATATAGGCCAAGTACCACCCAATTACCAAGTTGGTTTAAATTAACCGCGATTTCCGGGTATACCGCCATCTGGGCAACACTGCCCTAGTCTATTATTCTCCAACATGCGCAGATGGTGCGATTACTAGTTTATTTACACATGCTATTGCCTCAATATGATACTAACTAAGATGATTTTAAATAGTAAATAATTTTAAAAATTATATCATATCGACCTTCTTGTGGCATCTTCCAATTTTGTTTGTCTATTATTTAATGAATATGTATTACTATATCATTTTATAAGATAATTAGTATTTTCAACATTATGTGCATATAATCGTGGCTTATAGTTCCCTTTTTTTTTTTTGACAGTATGACAATCAGAGATATGACAATTAAGGAATCACATACGAAATCTGCAAATGCCACGCATGTCACGTGGTACGCTCCCAACATGTATCAGAATTTTAAATGCGCTACATAAAATGGCAACCGCTCCATAAACATGTTTACGATGTAGCGTACATTTTTGAGACGAATTGTCAACAGTTTACAAACCGTTTGGGAGCAGTTACGTACTCTGAACGCGGTCATTGTCTACCGCAAACTCCCTGCTATTTAATGAGATTGTTAGAGGGCGCCATGTCCGGCAGTATGAACACGTAGGAAGGACAAGTAACAAAAATTATACCTATTGTAACAAAGTAATTGATAAAGTGGGAAAGTAACAATTTTGTTACAAAAGTAACAACTTTCACAACACTGATCAAGATTAGTGATGTAACGAATACGTGATTTTACACATTCGCGAATGCGAATATTAACTTTTCAACTTTACTAGCGTCATCTATTAGTTTTCAATTTACAACTATGCGAACACTTGCATTAAGCACACGCAGAGAATTAAATTTCTCCATCACCGCAGCGAAACTAGCCAAGTACAACCGAATCGTTTCGACTTTTTACGTCTTATTCTTGTCAATTTAAGTTTAGTTTTGAGGTTATTGATATTAATTCGATATTCGCATATTTATTGGGAATGCGAATGCGAATGCGAATATTCAAATACATGCGAATATTCGCGAATGCGAATGCGAATATTCGTGACATCACTAATCAAGATCAATGTCAGAACAATAACTGCAATGGCGCCCTCTATAAATTAAGAGTGTTGTCAGGTACTGTCAGGACGCAAGACTGGGTTTGAGGTTTGAGGATTCGAAAATGGCAAGTATTACTTGCCAAGTAACCGTTCTTTCCTTATCTTTTCGTTACATACTTGAATAGAAAATGCTGTAAGTACTTTAGCAATATGTTTAACTGAAAAATGAAAGTGATTAAAATACATCAATTTTTCACTATTATTGTGATTTGAAAATATTCATACATATAGTTATGTCTTCAGTTCTGCCGTGGTTCTGCCGCAATTTGAATTTCGCGCAATCATGAACCTTCTATGGCAGATTCCATTATGTTGCTTAAAAGGCATGTTCTTCCCACCCATTTATTTCTATGATTTAAATTTAAAAGTACTTGCATAAGTAAAAAAGTACTATATATAAAAGAAATATATAACATCTTGGATTAACCGTTGCTTAAAAAGCAAAAATATTCTTCATGTGTGAATATTTGTGTGTTAATTCTAGGAATATTTGTTTTTAAACTTTCGTTTCTATGTTCACTATTGTTACGGATTGTGTTTATTAGTTGTCTTCTTGTCTTAATTACACCTGTTACAAGCGCTAAGGGTGTGTCAAATTATTATTATTTCATATACAACTTGTACAACACATCATAAAATAGTACGACAACCTAATCACACATCAGACTAAGACTTTGAAAATGAGTCTTTTACCAATAGCATCATTTTGGAGCCCCTGTCTCTGGATCGAAGACATCAAGGAAGCATGCAAAGTTATAGCATTTTATGTGTGTGCCATTTCTATTGTCCTAATAACATTTATTATCTTCGATATGACTGGAGGAGATTCAACGCAACTCTACAATCCACTATTTGAAGCCGATATAAGGAAATCGATGCAGATTGTTGGCGGGTTTGCAGTTACCTTTTTGCTTTTACTTATAATATCATGTGGTTTATTAATTATTGGCTTATGTAAAATGACTCGTGGTTTGATGCTACCATTTTTAATTGGTTTTGGAATGCTAATTTTGTTTCAATTTATATTTGGCCTGTGGTTGCTCGGAGGATATTATATTTATCTACAGGTTGTATTGTACACTTTGTGTATATGGTTGTGGATGTCGTATAATGTGTATTGTTGGCTGGCTGTATATTCACAATATTTAATATATAAAAAGTTACAATCGCCAAATATTGAACTTTTGATACCGTAAGAAAATATTTATCTAAATGTAATTGTACACGTCTTTAAGGCTTTGAATATTTCCGTCCATAGAATAGATTTTGATATAAAAGTACTAACAATGCTTAGCTTAATTTTTTAGGTTTTATACCTGTATGTACCGTGCTGGCAATAAATAGCTTGAGTTGGACTTTACTGCATGGAGAGTTGTCAAATAGTATGCATATTTATATTGGTGCCTCAGAACTAAACTGTATTAAGTTGTAGTAGATTGTGTAAAATCGACTTGACAGGATTGACATTGTTTACCATATGAAAGAGAAGCTTCCAATAATCAGAATATGATGCATTTTAGCAAAAAAGTGGAGTTAATACAGTTTAACTCTAAGGTACTGATATACTTGCTTGCTTGATATATCTGGCAACTATACTTCACAAATGCATCAGATTTTCTTGGCACCCAAACGAAGAGTTGCCAGCATTGTATACATAACTACAATAGGTATATGCGAAAGGAGAATGTTCAGCTGTTTTCCCAGAAAAGTATCAGAATTTGTAATGCAGTACGTTAGGAAAATTTTCGTCTCGTAGGCACTACGACATTTTCTCGTATGGCAGAACATACCTATTGCAGTTATACTATGGGTTTTATACATATCTGAATTGCTTTTGTTTGTAAAGTCTGCTATACTCATTTTATGTTACATTTAATGAACAAGTAATTATCCAGAGAGAGACCATGATTTTAATGCAGATATGTTCATATATTATTTCATTATAGGACTATTCTTTTGAGATAACAATCATAATTAAGTATTACTTGAAGTTATACATTTTCTGTCAACTTTTATTAAATAAACTTTAGTTGCACGTGAAATAACTAAATTTACATTTAGTCAAAAACACATTATGTTTTACTTACTATTAGAATTTTAGGCTGTTTAAATTTTTATGCCTGTACCATAAACATATAATAACCAAGTTTTCAGATTTACATGATGGTTTTTTTTTTTCTAAACTGATGTATATGTTTATGTAATTTTAAGACCATCCACTTTTTTAAAAATAAACAAGAAAGTAAATGTCAATTTACCAGTGCTGGGACAGCAAGTTTTGTTCCAAATTAAATTTCGTTTTTTAAGGGTGGACAATTCACCAACCCAAGGAGGTTCCTTTTTTTGCGACTTGTGTTAGAATACATTAATTTTACTCTATAATATTTGGCGAAATTTTGAACGCAAAAATTCGAGAGATATTTATCGATTTTATAATACACAGTTTACTAAATTTTACCCGTCATTATTTTCAACACATTTATATCAAAATCTTTTTTTTATCATTTTTGCTCGCTGAAACCAAAAAATCAACATGAAAGTTCAAATTTCTGTGTCGCCATAATTAGCTAATAATACATTAGTATATCATCTAATATTGTAGCAATTTTATTATTATGAATCTCCCTTAAAGTTTTCTAAAATACCCCATTTTAAGGGAGATTCATAATAATAAAATTGCTACAATATTAGATGATAACAATACATTAGCTAGTTATGGCGACACAGAAATTTGAACTTTTATGTTGATATTTTGGTTCCTTAAATAAAGATACAGAAACATTATTTATTAATGCTTCAGGATTGTATTTATTGATATTATCATCTAGGAAGCTAGAAACCTAGAATCCACAAAAACTTTCAAAAATATATTACGAGTGAAGTATTGTTATCGTAATAAAATTATTTGTGATATGGTTGCTAAAGTCAATAATTAATTTAAAATATACTCTTTGCTTCACTTGTTACTCATATACTTTGCATAACCACCACTAATTCATGAAATCAGAAAAAAAAAAATAAGAAAAGAAAAATTCATTGTCCCGTATTGTAACTTTAAATATAATATATTAAAAATATATTATTGTCATACGAATATAATATACATATATAATATTTTAAATAACATTAATATATAGTCCATTTAATTAAATTATAATATTTTACTTATCAGTCAAAGTCAGCTACATCCACCTAGCCACTATCGGCACTCTGCATATCACCGTTGTTTGAACGTATCAAATAAAAATTAACAGAATATACCATTTCTACTCCTTTTTCTTCATTATTTTCATTTTTTTTTGTGTTTTTTCTTTCTTGAATTTGTCTTTTTCTTTCAAGGCAGCTATTTTTTCAGTTTTTCCTTTTTTTTTTTTAATTGTTTCCTATTATCATTGAGATGGTCGTTATGATGCTTATCCGCATTTTCATTCATGTTCTGCTGGTTCCATGTTAAACAGGTATGTAGTGGTTCTGGATTAGCTGCAGCTACAAATATAACAGAAAAAAAATTACATTAAAATAATAACATTACACTTTTATATTTGAATAACATTAAATACGACTGAAAACTTAAACTAAAACTTAAAAAAGTAACGTTTGGTACATAAATTATTTCAATGCAATTACCATCCATTACTGATTACCGATAATAATATCAAGGCATTGAATACCATTGAGATCTATTTTATAATAGTTATAGGATTACAATTATAGTTTTTATCAACAGTTACTTTTATTGGAAAGAATTTCAATTTTTTTCATAAATTGGTATTGAATTATATAGTTAAACAAAAGATTCATTTTATCTATATATTAGTTTTCATTTATTTTATATTTCTTATTTTTTACAAATACTATATAGTCAAATGAATTGTTAGAATGTTCTCGAATTTTGATAGGTTTGTAAATGATTAGAATTTTATTTATTGGTAGTCTAGGCAATAAATTATGTGAATTTATGTACTTATAATCAGTAATTAGAATTATTACGTTTTATGTATTCACGTTTACGTATGTTCTACATTCATGTTTACGTTCACTTTAGGATGCGTTATCGAATGTGTATTATTCCAAGAGAGGTGTTTTGCCCACACATTGATTTTTTTTTAAATATTCTATTCAATATTCAGGAACCGATACATAATTCTAAATATTATTTTCAAATATTAAAATTGTTTTCCAATTTTAAAATATTAATTCACAATTTGGAGGATCAATATTGTTACAAAATTTTTATTAGGGAATTTGAAAAAATGGAACCTTCTTGGGCCGGTGAATTGTCGACCCTTAGAAAACTAAATTTTATTTGGAACAAAACCTACTGTCCCGGTACTGGTAAATTGACATCTACTCAAGCAAATTAAATTACAATTTACTATAAAGACTATGCTGATGCACATATTTAAAATATTATATAAAAAAATGTTATGTAGTACAAATTTTTGTAAGATTTGTTATAATAGTAAACATTTTGTAATAAAAATAATCATGAAAAGAGCAGATTACAATATTCATTGTAAATAAATAAATATATTATAATTTTTGCAATAGCTTCCCATATGAATGGACACAAGACTTTAGCAAGGGACTGCCTATAATTTAGATTTAAGAATATTTATATTTACTAATTTGTTATTTTTATAATAAACCGTTTTTGATAACATCTGGATTTGTTTATATATGTGACGGCTTTCGAGTACATACCTTAAAACTAGATGTGGGAGTTAGATATTTTTATATCCTTTTCTTGGATTTTCTTTTTTTTAACAATGTACAGGGTTTCTCACGCTAGCCGTTCGTTAGTAATTTCCGTGATTAGAAAAAAACTTAGAACTCTGTTTTTTTTTGGATTCCAGGGTTAGTCAAAATTTTCTTTCATTCTTAACTATTTTCAAGATCGTATCACTTCCGGTTATACTGGAACTTGCCATTAACTTTCTTATTTTAAATGGAACATCCAGTATATTATCTCATTTTTGAATTCATCAGAAAATTTCATAATGTGTTCCAATCTGGTTTCCCTGTACCTATCTTCATTTGTTTCTTAAATATCTTGATTATTTGGAAAAAATTGAAATATGTAGCCTTATTTTCAATACTGCGCTTTTTACCCATTTTCGACTGGTGGTAAGCTTTTCTAGAGTAGACGAAAGCACAAGAATAGTACTTTCGAAATCCCCATTGATAATTGATTTATCGTATACGGTGTCCCAAAATCTGATGACAAATTACATCATTTTCAAAGTTGAAAAAGTTCTATTTTTCAAATGTGACACCTGCATATTATTACATGGTCGGATGCTGAAATTAATTTTGCATCGATTCGTTATGCCTTTCCCTATACCTATTTCCAAAGGTTTTCTTGTTATTCCAAATTTTTATCAAAAGCCAATGAAACTTCAAAAGTTCTATCTTGTAAGCATTGATTTTGACAGGAACAAGGTTGTAGGTTTTATATCAAAGCAGTTTAAGCCCACAGATCCGTGAGGTATCTATTTACAGTTCTAGTGCTTTTGTTAACTTTCTCAGGTACAGTTTATAATGGAGAATATTCAACATTGTAATAATGAATTGGTAAGGTTGTTTTATAGGCATGGTGAATGTGGACGAATTGTCAGATGAACATACAGATTATTTAACGCACGAATCGCCGAAATAATCATTACTGGGCACAATATAATTAACATATCATAAGGGACAATAGTCACCAGGACCACTTTAGTTTTAATAATTTTTTTTTGTTTAATTATGGACAATAGAGATTATGGACAAACAATCAGGTATACGTTAAAAATTTTGATGATGCTAGATATCTGGAGATATTCAGAGGGTTTGCTATAGCAAACCCTCTGAATATCTCCATGGCCTATGGGCCAATTTACCGATCCTCTGCTGCTGATGCACAGTCATAGTGGAATATGCTGGAGCACCATCCATTTGATACCAAGTTTTTGCCCTGTCATGTGGAGGTAGAGCATTTAATCACTATAGTGATTTCCTAAATGTTCTTTTTAATGCTGCTTTGATATCAGCTACTTAGTTCCAATTATGCTCGCGAATATTACTTTAGCAATAGACAATATGTCAATCAGCCTCCTGAGTTTTCGAACAATGTGATTTTCACAGATTTATTGATTGCACTATTAGGGGAAGGTGGAACAAGATGGGAACATTAAGCTTTGGAACACTGCATCAGGATTGCAAATTGATATACAAGGTTCTAAGTACGCTTGTTGTAATCTTTAAACATTTATCTGCTGATGGATGAATTTACAATTTTTCGATGGGTACTCTTGATGTTGTGAGAAAATTTTGAAAAGAAATGTGTAAATACACCATCTTGCTCCACCATGTGGGGGCAAGATGGAGTTCCAGGTGAGTTAAGAATGGGTCGTACCATTAATCTAGGTAATAGGTAAAAAAAAATACATTGTTAAAATATTCTTAAAAACATGCAGGAAGCTTAAACTCTTTAAAGAGGAACTACTTAAAACAAAAAGAAAATACAATAACGATAAGAATATTAAACTTAATCTTCACAATTGAGACAATAGAAGATGAACTCATCCACGTTATTTGCATAGCCTTCATGTACCCAACTTCGCCATCCATGGCATTGTATTAATACTTCCCCTTACAATACTAACATTGAGCGTCATCTTCTTCAACAGAAGAACTTCATTATTTCCTTGACGTTTTCTAAAAATCTATCTTTTTGCTTTCCTTACAAAATTCGGCTTCTTGATCTCTTCTGTTTTCTTCTTTGTCATTTTTCTTTCCTTTAACTCTCCCTCAGCACTTCTAGTTGCCTTAGGGATTCTCCAGACTTCTATTTTCTTTTAGCAGATTTTTATACGCAGTGCTTGTAAGGATTGTTGTCTTTCCCTTGTTACGCTTTGATTGAACCTGTACTTTATTCCTAACATGAGAAATAGGCATTATGTCTTCAAGAAAGCATAATGGCATATCTAGGCATAACGGACCAGACTGAAGAGTGAGATAATGATGTCCCCATGTTGTCCCATACCAATAGCCCCATCTTGCCTCTTTGGGACATTTTCTGGTTATATTATAATAACATATTAAATATTTGAAATAAACAAATAACACACTATAGAAAATACATGCAATACATGTCAATTAATAAGCACAAAAAAGTGTAGTTGCAAATAATTTACTTATGCTTCCGATACTGGCCGTTGAACTTACCATCAAAATAATAACGAAATTCTGGAAATTGCAAAGTTCACGCGCAGACAGTAATAACGTTGTTATTACGACTAGTAAAGTTTCCTACATTACAACAAACATAAAACAGCACTTGTCGATATTAGGAGTGCTATTATTTGACAGATACTTACTGCCGTTTTGTAGGTAAGACGATGTCCCCATCATGCCTCGTGGCCCACCTTGCCCACCCTCCCTACTGATGCATTAATTATTATTGTTGTTTAGTATACTTAAATATTGTATTATTATAAAGTTTTCTTCGATCTATTAAAAAATTACCAAAAACAGTTTTAAGATTATTTATTCTTAAAGCAATTAAGTTCACAAAGAAATTATTGATTTTATTAACAGTCTGTTTATTGTATTTTGAAGAAATATATTTTAGCTATCGCCCGTGTAATGTCTTTATGTAGCATAACTCTAGACAATGTTTGTTATGTAAGTAAATGCAATCATATTGTAAATAATGGTTAATGCAAGTTCTTTTATAAAACAAGTAAATGCTTTGCTAATATTTGCAGCACAAGTTTGTAAAACCGCAATTTAATTTGTTGAACTCCACAAGAAAATTATTAGTAAGTAGCAATGCGTATAGCAAGCTCTAATTTTCATTTCAAAACCTAAAATAATTCTTTTACTTTTCTGATAACAGCTGTTTAAAATTCTGTATTCCTTGCAGCAGTGGCGGCTGGTACTAAAGGGCACAAGAGCACGTGCCCACCCAACCACCAAGAAAAACACAGAAAGAAATTCGCATATAATTCAATGCATTATTTGATTTTATTATTTTTACGTATCTTTATAACGATGGTATCAAAGTTTCCTTTCGCACCACAGACACTAGCGCATATGCGAACGCTCAAAACTATGTTCTGGGGCACTATTTCCGATGTACCTATTTTGCGTAAGAATCGGACGGCTCCGTTTATCTTCGCCTTATGCGCTTACACGGTCGCTTTGGGGCACGCGATTTCGTGTCTCCAGTTAACGTCTTGCATTCATTGCGAGTGCATTGTTTTCAGCGCGTTCCGCGCATGTATGATTTCAAGGTTTGAAGTAACGTTTATTACTAATCATAGAGGTTAATTGTGTGCAAAATCTTTTAAAAACCCGCTATCATTTGAGGAAACACTTTTAATTAAGAAAAAAAGGAAGGCCTATTCCTGATCTTCAAATAAACTACACAGTTCCCCAAGTAAAACTTGAACAAAGTATTCAATAAAAATATGTACATGAAAAATATGAGTGAATGTGCGCATGTTCACTAAGAAATAAATTATTTAGCTTTATCTGCTTAATTTTTAAGAAAGAGATTAGTGCGTGGAATAAACAGGGGTTGAATGATTTAAAACATATCGCAGAGAGGGCAAAGAAACACGAGAATTCTGTTTCTCACCTGAATGCATGCGTTGATTTTAGTGTTCTAGGCAAAGTAGGAAAGATAGGATATACGCGAACAGTTAGACAGTGCTTATTTGTTACATAAAATTAAGTACAATGAAGATGTGGAAAAAATTATCATATTTTGCACCGGTTAATTATGTGTATAAAATTTTGCAAAATTCTCTTGGATTTTATGCACAAAAAATAGGTACGTTTTTATTTTGTATGTTTGATAGTTCATAATTAGGTGAGTAGTAATAGATAAATAAATTAGGCCTGAGCATGATCCTATAATAGTTGACTGTTGAGGCCGGGCATTTCTTTTCCCGCGACGTCCGATCAGCGAATCATATAACCACAGTATATATGTATCAGGCGCGTATACAACTTGAGTTTATAGGGGGGGTAATAGAGATGATATTTTCATTTTAACTAAAAAAAAAAAAGGTCGACTCTTTTCGATTGCAATTTGACTAGTGTATCATGGAGGGGTAATTTACACAAAAAAAGGAAAAAAGAAGGATGAATGTTTGTCTTTAAATGCAAAAATTTTGATTTACAAGTAGGTTCGTTGGCTCATGGGGGGTTAATTACCCCCATGCCCCCCCCCCCCCCTGTATACGCGCGTGATATGTATATCCAGTAGTTTCACATCGCCAGTAACATGGGTTTCAAACATGGCGCCCAAGGAAATTCGCGATGTCGCATAAACATCAAAGGCGCGGACGATAAGGTTTATACTGTGATAAAACTATAATCCAATTTGAATACACTGTTTGCTAGGTTTTTTTATCCGTTGACTATTATGGGATCAAGCTGAGGCCTGAAGAAGACAATTACTTCCATATGTAGAAACTAGTAGCCAAAACAATTTGATCCTATAGTATATTCATGAAAAAAATAGAAGTACAGCTTCGAATTTAATTCATTTAGGTATCTATTTTTATTTTTGCCCACCCTCTTTCATAACTCACGAGCCGCCACTGCCCTACAGGTGGCAATAATAATTTGTGGCATATTATAATTATTTTAGATTAGAGGATTAGAAACATTTTCTCCAAATAATGTTGTCAAAATTTTACTATATCTTTTTTATTTTTGATAATATTTTTATGTATGCCTAGGTATCTACTATCAAAGACAAAAGTCTTGACCCAAGTTTGACCTAAATAGAGATCATTGGAGTTTTTTCTCTATTTCAGTAAGGTAAAGTAAGGTAAGTGTGTATAAAAATTGCCTAGTGTGTAGAAAACGCAACACTGTTCACATAATAAGACATTTTGATAAATTTTACACAAGAAAGTACGTATGTCAAGTTGAAAGCCTTCAATAGATACGCCTTTTATAATTATCAACGGTTTACTAGAAAAAAACAAAATTAAACACTGTCAATTCTATACACTAACCCAGCAAAATGCGGCAAGTGTGTAACCGTTCCGCATTTTATATATTAGTAGCATTATCCTTTAGTTCAGCCAAGAATGTAATACTAAACTGATGCATTTTTAATAAAGTATGATATATTCACAAGATATTCAAGTTATTACACGTTAGGAAATGCGGACTTTTATTTGTAAAACTAGTATGAAGTTTAGTACATTAGTATTATAACAGAGGACGTCTGTATTTCAATTTTAAAAATAAATGTAGCCAAACTACACACTTGTGTCGGTCACACACTTACCTGACTACCTTATTTCACTCTTTAATTTTGAGTCAAGACTTTTGTCTTCCATGGTACATGTTTTGGACAGAAATAAAGACATTTACATACGGTATGGCAAGTATTGATTTGTTGCCATTCTGGTACCATTTTGTAACTACTAACTAGGAAAAAATCAATATACCACCACATCTAAAATCTTATTGCCTCAGCCTTATTTTATTCATATCATTAACCAAAAATATAAACCATTAACAAAAAAATATGAAAAGAAACACAAATTGTATATTTCAAAAGGTTTGTGTCTTATGACTTATTTTTGGAAGTATAACTAATTTTTGCTTTACGGTGAAATTTAATTTCACTTGGTCGGCAATAAGTATAGCTTCCATTGCATAACCATTCTGAATACGCAACAAAAAAAATGACCAAAGGCAGTTTTAATCATACGGACCTCTTGTTTGAACAACCAACTTAAGACAAATGTATTATGACTTTAGATATTAGACGTGCGTTTATATAAATAACAAATTACTGACTCTTATGAGATTGCATGTTTTAAAATTTGAACTATAACTTTCTGAACTTTAATTTGTAGATAGATGATAAAGGCCGGGTAAGAATAGTGGGAAATGTCCTTGAGCATAATTTCATTCCTTTCAACCCTAGAAGTCACATTGGAGCTCTAATATTTCTCTAAAATATCAACCCTAAAAAATTCGTAGTTTTGTAGAAAAAAAGCATAAATTTAATTTATTATATTCGTATTTTCAGGGTTGATATTTTAGAGAAATATCATAGCCATCCAATGTGACTTCTAGGGCAGACAGGAATGAAATTATGCTCAAGGACATTTCTCACCATTCTTACCCGGCCTTTATCATCTATCTATAAATTAAAGTTCAGAAAGTTATATGTAGTTCAAATTTTAAAACATGCAATCTTATACGAGTCATTAATTTGTTATTTATACAGTGTGTCGCACTTATGAAGACACCCTTATATTTTCTTTGCTTGAAGGAGTAAAGGTTTGATTTCTTGCACAATCATAGAGATTGTCGAGTCAAATTTTTTGAGATACCCACTGAAACGTGAACTTGAATCAGCCTGCTACGACTTGATATAAAGGCCCAATTCTCAGTATTCTCAAATATCAAAAAAAGTTACATGGGAAAGTTTCTCAGAATGTCATTTTAACTCCATATATCGAATTTTATGACAAAATTCGCATTTTTTAATATTTACAGGTTTAGTTTCCAACTTGATATTGAAATAACACTGAAGCGAAACAATTGTTGACGTTATAGCGTTTAATTTAATATCAAATTTATTCTTCTCCATACACACAACATATTGCAAGTTCAGTTTTTAATTTAACACTAATAGTATACTAGAGCAAAATCACCAAACAACCGGATTATTTCGACTTTTTTCTTTAAAGTCAATCGCATTTTAATTGTTTGATTATTAGCACTTTTCGCGGTAAACTTGACGTTTTATCATAATGACATTAGTGAGACTAGTGTCAAACTTTTCACTTCAATAGCACTCTAATATCAAATTAGAAAGTAAACATGTAAATATTAAAAAGAAAATAGCAAATGTGAATTTTGTCATAAAATTCGGCATATGGGGTTAAAATAACATTCTGAGAAACTTTTTTCGTTAACTTTTTTTAGTATCTAGTTCGCGAAGCAAAATATCGAGAATTGATTGAGAATGTTTGTGAGGTCGTAGTTGGCTGAGTTTTAACTTCGCATTTTGGTTCAGTATCTCAAAAAGTGTGACTCATTAATCTTTATGAAGCAATCTTTATCTGCAAAAAATCAAACTTGTACTCCTTCAAGTAAATAAAACTAAATACGACACACTGTATAAACGCACGTCTAATATCTAAAGTTTTTATATTTTGTATATGTTGTAGACAACTCGAAGGTGCGATTATGACTGATACATAAAACGTCTATACCCATTCTAATAAACACAGAAAAAAATATTGTTTTCAACATTGTTTTTTTTAGGGGCTTTATACCAAGTGTATACCCACCATGTTTTGCATATAAAGGTCGTTTTACACCTAGCTATTTATTGCGCAATTTATTGGCCAATTTAAACTTGTTACGTGTATAACACGTATTTAATCCATGTTATACACGTAACAATTTTAGCTGTAAAACGGGCTTAAAGTTAGGTTTGGAGTGTATAAAAGACAAATATTTAGTTACTATTATGCTGGGGCTATCAATACAAAACTGACTGATACTGTCTGAACGTGACCAGTGGTGGCCGATGCATGACTCATCGAGGAGGCTATGACATGATCGAAGTTTTTCGTATGATATCGTGTGTAAGATGCTATGTTGCAAAGTTAGAGGAAGAAATTGACGTCCACTTATTTTGAACCTTCTGCCCGTAGATTGGAAACTGTAATTAATGTGGGTTAATATTTTGAAATGCTTTGTACTTATACGTAGAGTTTAATTTCATGTAATAATAAGTTAAAAAACAAAGTTACATTTCTGTAATTTCAGCCGCAGTCATGGTCCGCAGTGCAATTATAAAGTCGGTTGTTAAGAATACTATACAGAGAAACAAAATGCAAATCTGGCGTTAAAATTATTAAATCTCATACCTGTTCTTTCTGAAATAATCGAAAACCGTTAAAGCTGGTTGATGGATATAGCGTGGATGAATTATGCACAACTTTCAGAATGTTATGTATTTTACATAAATCGATGTTGGCGTATCTTCGCTGTGAAGTAGTGTCACGGAAACTTACATTGCGATCGATTGTGTTTGTATTCTGGTTGAAAATGATTTGAGGGAAAAGATAAGGGCGCCAATGTGGCTTTCATATACATGCTAACTCGTGGTCAACACTCGTTTTATCCTTCACCTTGCAGCATTTAGACGACCTTGCCTTTATTGATACAGAATGTGGTGTTACCAGCATTGCGTGTTGAACTTTGATTACCTATAGTTTTACTTTTTAATTTCGAAAAAATATGTTCTATAAGATTTTATGAAATCGATAGTGCACAATTACACTCCAAAGTTTAGATAATGGCATATTAAGTCCAATTTTCCCGCAATTAAAACATGGCGCCTAGTTATTTCAAATTACAATGTTGTTAAAGGTGGGCAAGCATTGGTGGAGGAATCGATTTTTCATTTCAAGAGAAAGAATCTTATTAACACCAACGACGGTTCAAATGAAACAAATAATATGTTAACAAAACATTCGATTAATAAACGAGTATACAATAAATAACTACGTCTTATACAAACCATGCTAAAATAAATAAAATAAAGTTAAAATTCTTTAAAATCAAAAGAGATTTACAGAATACATTAACCTGAGTAAGAACAATATCGGTATATTAATAAACATCCTTTCAGGCAATTGCAAACTGATTCTGAAGTAGCGGATTAGTATAGAAACTTATATATATTTCCAGTAATGATAGTGTTTTAAGATAACAATACAATTAAATTGTAATTATACCTTGAAACTCATTGTAGGTGCACTTTTTTTTAAAGTTACATTGATGCCACAGTAATATCCTTTATTTTTTTATGTAAATTATTTACAGTGATTATATACGTGCATTTTTACAGTGCAGTATTGTGGTAGGCGATGTGCAAAAAACAATAATAAAAAAATTTTTCTTTTGAATAAATTGAACTGAAGTTAAATAACCTAGAGAAGTAGATAATTTCTTTGTCTAATTCTTTCTTTCTTCTTGGAACCGTGATCATCAGATTTCACTAACAATGTCGTCTGCATCTGAAAGCTGGATAATAAAACTTATCTGATGAATTGATCCGCATGATAAAACTTACAATTAGTACTTGTACAGTTAACAACAAAAGGCAAATAGAATCTAGCTACGCTAATATCAAATGCAGATCACAGTTGTACTTATAATTATCATTTAATCATTGTCTGTAAAAATCAATAGTATTTAGGGTTTTTTCGTAATAACATTCTACAATACCATTATGTCCATTCTGCAAATAACATAAGTTTTACCTAAAGTTAATTAAAATAATTTAATAAATTGCTAAATGTGCAAAATAGTTTCTAAACTTTAAATAGTATACATACTTGCATACTAAAAAGTTTAGTATGTAAGAGTTTAAGAAAAAGTTAAGCAAATTTAATAGTTGCTTAGATTAGACAGCTAAATGCTATAATAAAGTTTAAACAAAGTTACCCGTGTACTTGTACCTTTATAACATCTGCTTTCTATTTGAAGGAAATAGAGATACGTGAAAGTTAGTAACAAACATAGTTGTTAAAATAAGCTGTTTTTTAATAGCTCTTTTTATTCTCCGTATAGCAAGGGGTAGAAGTTGTATTCACACTTTGGCACTTTTTAGCAGAAAGAGTTGCGAAATAATCTATATGTTTCCTACTGGAACTTTGAAGATATAGCTATAACATATGTAGCACATTACGTATCCTGATGACATGAAATTTGAGCCCAAAGGGGCGTTTATTGGATAAATATTCTATATGTGTGGTATAGAAATCACTACTGCTAAAGCGGCCTAGAGTGATGGCGATTTTTAATTGAACGTGTTAACAAAGTGTGTATCATGACGTACGAAAAGTCAAAAAAACGACATAAATCTCGTTTACATCATACTAAGAAAATTAAGCGACCGATTATAATAAAATGGAACGACATTTCACTCAAAAAGGTAAGTGTTAAGGTAATTATGAAAAAATTGCAAATATAAAAAAGCTATACGACAAATGACGCAATGACAAATAAAACGCTAGAAAAGATTACGACATTACATAAAAATAACTGCACCCACCCACAAATAAATATCGTAACGCGGTGTAGTAAAGCGAAGAGAATTTTGATTTTCTATTTCCGGAATTGAATCATTATAATAAAGTACGCGTGTATTTGTGCTCGTATATTTACGTCCAGTATGCTACTATATGGCACAGAGAAGCACATCGGAAACTCAATTGTCTATTTTTGAATTGCAGTTAGTTTTGGACCAAGTTGAGATGAATTCGTATCTTGGAACATCGGGCATTATTTTTTGATATTAAAATTTACTTTATAGAATTTGGGCAGGAATTATTTTGGTTATTTTATAATTAAACAAGCATTCTCGCCCACATCGTATTTACCTACTTATATCTTGGGTACTATTCGGTAAATAAGCTGCTAAATTTATTTAAAATTTTAAATATTATTTGTACAATACTGTATAAGAGTTAACAAGTCATATTTTAAATGTATTGTTTTCCAAATATTGAACTTCAAATTTAGCTACTCCAAGGTTATGTGAAACATTTCTGTTTTTTCTAGACAAAGCATATTTATTAGTATGATTCTTCTACTGGATTATTTATGAGTTTACATTATATTCTATTTTAACTAGATAGAAATAAAACAATAACAAAATAATATATGTATTGTGCATTTCTGTAATATTAAGTATATTCACCGACTATATCCGAATGTGTTCGATCTTAACTCGTTTCTAGATTGTTCTGCGCTCGATATAAACGGCCAGCAGTTGGCGGGTGACACATTATTCAAAAAACACTTGAGTCGTGAAATTAGTTGTCAGTGCATATAACGCTTTTTTTTTAAGATTTTGCAAATTTATTGTTCGTATTTGTGACTGTCAGTGAATTCTGTGAGAAGATGGTGAAGGGCCCGGCCATCGGAATCGATTTGGGCACCACGTATTCTTGTGTTGGTGTATTTCAACATGGGAAGGTGGAAATCATCGCCAACGATCAGGGAAACCGCACCACCCCGAGCTACGTCGCCTTTACGGATACCGAAAGACTTATTGGTGATGCGGCGAAGAATCAAGTGGCGATGAATCCGGCAAATACGGTTTTCGACGCTAAAAGGCTAATCGGCCGCAAGTACGACGATTCAAAGATACAGGGCGATATGAAACATTGGCCGTTTAAGGTGACCAACGACGGAGGTAAACCAAAAATTCAAGTGGAATTTAAGGGAGAGATTAAAAGATTCGCCCCGGAAGAAATAAGTTCTATGGTTTTAACGAAAATGAAGGAAACCGCCGAAGCGTATTTAGGTACTCAAATTAAAGATGCAAATTAAAGATGCGGTTATAACTGTTCCAGCGTATTTCAATGACTCCCAGAGACAAGCCACGAAAGATGCGGTGTAATTGCCGGAATAAACGTTTTGAGGATTATTAACGAACCAACAGCGGCGGCCTTAGCATACGGTTTAGACAAGAACTTGAAAGGCGAAAGGAATGTGTTAATTTTCGATTTGGGTGGTGGAACATTTGACGTATCCATACTTACCATAGACGAGGGATCTTTATTTGAAGTGAAGGCTACAGCTGGTGATACTCATCTTGGTGGTGAAGACTTTGACAACCGACTCGTTAATCATTTCGCCGAGAATTCAAGAGGAAATTCAAAAAGGATCTGACGAAAAATCCTCGCGCTGTTCGTAGACTTAGGACTGCAGCAGAACGGGCTAAACGCACATTATCCTCTAGCACTGAAGCTTCCTTGGAAATTGATGCCTTATTTGAAGGTATAGATAGAATTTTATACTAAGATATCACGCGCACGCTTTGAGGAACTGAATTCTGATTTGTTCAGAAGCACGCTGCAACCAGTCGAAAGCATTAACTGATGCTAAACTAGATAAAGGTGCAATACACGACGTTGTATTGGTTGGAGGATCTACTAGAATCCCCAAGGTACAGAGCTTACTTCAAAACTATTTCGGAGGCAAGTCTTTGAATTTATCTATAAATCCCGACGAGGCAGTTGCTTACGGAGCTGCCATACAAGCTGCCATTTTGAGCGGCGATACGAGTTCGAAGATTCCAGATGTTCTTTTGGTTGACGTAACTCCCTTGTCTCTGGGCATTGAGACAGCTGGTGGTGTCATGTCGAAAATTATAGAGAGAAACGCCAGAATACCCTGCAAACAAACACAAACATTTACGACGTATTCAGATAATCAAACTGGCGTTACTATCCAAGTTTTTGAAGGAGAGAGAGCCATGACGAAGGATAATAATCTTCTCGGTACTTTTGATTTAATGGGCATACCTCCTGCGCCCAGAGGAGTTCCCAAAATCGACGTGACTTTTGACTTAGACGCAAATGGTATCTTGAACGTGTCCGCTAAGGAGGTTAGCACCGGCAAATCGAAGAATATCACCATAAAGAACGACAAGGGCAGGTTATCTCAGACTGAAATTCAAAGAATGCTAGCCGAAGCGGAGAGGTACAAGGACGAGGACGAAAGGCAGAGGGATAGAATAGCAAGCAAGAACCCCTTGGAAACTTACGTGTATAGTGTTAAGCAAGCAATTGAAACATCCGGAGTAAATTAGCTCTGGAGATAGAAACTGTAAGAAAATGTGATAACGTATTGCTGGTTGATCCAATCAAACCGCCGAGAAAGACGAATTCGAATATCGCCTGAAGGAGCTGCAAAGGATTTGTAGTCCGATAATGACAAAGATGCATAAAGGAACCGGCGATAAAAGTGGTCAAGACGGACCTACAATTGAAGAAGTGGATTAAAATACTAACAAATAAGACTGCTTTCCTTCCTAATGTTTTAAACGTGTAAAATCTCAATCCTTGAGTTTAGTGGTTATCGAAAACAGATATTTGCATTAGTGCAGTACAGTAGACAGTTTGTTGACACTTAATTGACATTCCGCAATACTCAATATGCATATACCGGGCATACACCATGTAATATAGTAAGTTAGATATTTATGTAACCTAAAAGTATATTATAATAATATCATAATATTTTGATATGTAGTAAATACAGCAAATAAATTGTCTATTCTATCATTTGCCTCTTTTAGTAATATTTAAACAAACTATTAATTGTAAATTGTTATTTGGGATAGTAGAATGAAAATGTATGGTGTCCGCAATAAAATTGTCATTTCCAGAAATCATTATTACTAATATAATAATGTACTCTATTAGCACTCTCTCGGTCATTACATTAGAATGTCTAAATTTAAGTATGTAGTTATCTATCTTTGAACTTATTATACAAATTATTTACTCTGTAAAATTTGGGTTTCTAAGATATCAAAAAGTAAACCGGGTAAGTACAGTGAAATATATTTTTGCCTATTATACTTTCGCAAAATATAGTCATGTAGAAAAATATCGTTGTTTTGGCAAAACACAATAAATTTGATTTTTGAAACAGATATATTTTAAACCTTTGCTTGAATTTCTATATTCATGTTGTAGATACTTATGAAAGATCTTTATAAATTAAATATAAAAGAAAGCTTTTTCTAGAAAATAAGATACTATATATTCTTTTTTCTCAATTTTTTTTTCACAAATGATTAAAGGGTCTTATACTTGATGTGATTTACACCTCATTGAATTGGCATGGAAACTAATAAAGAAGAATAAGGCACTATATAACGAACCGTTCAAACTACATCATGGACCTCGTCAAGTCGGACCTCGTGAACTAGGATATCCGGATAACCTGAATCAAATTTGACGGATATTTTTTTTTTAGAAATGCACGTTGTATCAAATATAATGTATATCATTTGTTTAAAATGAGCTTAAAATATAATTGTTTGGTTTGTTTTGTGTGTGTATTTGTTTACCTACGGAATGAAGGAATTTTTCTGTAAGTATGTACCGTCTTATTTTATTTTTTTCACCCTAGTATCCGTGTAACCCGGATTTTGGTTAACCTGATCGGCTCTAGTCCCAATTGATCAGGCTTTACTAGGTTCTACTGTCATTTTATAGTCTAATATGCTGTTCGTAGATAATACAATGATATCAATGCCATTAGGCACATCAGCGGGGGTCTTCTAATCTTGTAGCTTTACCTTATGGCATCTAAGGGCGTCTTATCAACGTCAGTGGTTCTAGTAGTGAAGGGCATTTCATTTTGGAGAAGGTTTGATGAACATGAAAAGAATATACAATTAGTGCTTGCAATTGCAGCTGTTAATAGCATAAGGGAGCTGCAGTTTATAAAAGAAATTATATTAAATATCGTATTCATGATTAATAATTCTTTGTAATTCTATAATACTTAGTTATGAATTAATAATTTATTACATTTATAACTAGGATTCGGAGTTTTTATAATAGATATATACTGAATCGGAACGTAAAGATATTTAAATAACGACGTAAACCTATATATAAAAATTCGCACTGTTTCAAATCAGCGACAATATTAACATTGCGTGGCTATTTAATGATTAGATGCCAACCAAAAACTTGTGAATCAACAAGAGTTTGGTTGCATACATAACATTTTGGCAACAACTACTGTTTGATGGCTGGGACGGGCATTGCTTGGAAAACCACGGAAGCATGACACCTGAAATTATCTTCACTGAAAGGTGAAAATCTCATACGAACAGTAATCAGTATCAGGCACGTAGTGATCTCACTACGTGCCTGATAACTGATTCACGAACGGATCCAAATCCAGCCCGGGGAGAGGAGCCGGTATTTGTGCCAGCCTAATCAAAAGATATCCCTAAGCTGGGGAAGCATACAACGGTCTTCAGGTAAGGTATCGCCCTTGCAGCCTGTGCAGAATGATTGCATAAGGGCTGCATAAGGAGAAAGTTAATATAATGACTGACAGCAGGCAGTCTCGAACCTCATAACTAGGTCAAAACTAGTTGAGTTGCAAACAATCCCCAATACATGGCCAACAAGATAACGGGTCTTGAATTGGGTGCAACGTGGGTGGATTTAAGGGGCAACGTAATAGCAGATGACTAGCCAAGGAAGGGTTTTCAGAGACACTTCATGGGTCCAGAGCCCGTATGTGGGATTACTAGGATTCCCGCAGAAGGGCGATGTGGACCGGGTTAGATAAAGAAAGTAAAAGAAATGAAGTCGACTGAAGGTCAACGCATAACAAAGCGCTAATAAGAATGGGGATGTTAGATTCTCGATATCTTCAGGCGCAGCAAGAAAGAAGTAAAACCATTATTGGGCTGGTAACTGGAAACTGTCCCATGAAAAAGCATCTATACAACACAGGCTGAGTAATCGAACGTGGTGGCGAGATGCGACTACAGGAGGAAACGAGTTTACATTAATCTGCACATGTGAGGATTGAGGTACTCAGGCAGAATATTTCGGGAGAGATCTATTGGAGCACTCGAAATTCTCAGGTTTCACTGGGAAGATCTAGGATTTATGAGAAACCAAGTGCTCGAGTGAAATAAGAGACTTAATAGGGATGGTACAAATGAGCACTAGCTCAAGTGCCGAACCTT
>RXPK01000275.1:1409616-1577116 GCA_004143645.1 Protaetia brevitarsis
TTATTCTTAAGTACAGAATTTTGAAAAACCGGACGACTAAGATTGTATTTCTTACACAGGTTTAATATTTGGTTAACCCATAATTTATTAAAGTTAAGTCTCAAAACCTTTTTCCACATTCCTGAAGAAGTGTAGTAATTTCTTAATGACTCTATTTCTAACTTCTTTTTTAATTTATCTACCACACTTTTCTTATAACCATTAATTTCTGCTACATGATATATTTATGTATATTCTAACCCCCTTTTAAAATTATCTTCTAATAAAATGTTGTACATAGTATTTGAAGATTAAAAAACTGTTGTGAGACGAAGTTTATTGGTATTTCTTGTTAGTTATTACTATAAGTTTTTTTTATCATTCTGTTATTGTTGTATACTTTTGGTAGATGGCAGTCGTAATGTTAACCTATATGACTCAAATATGTTACAAATATGTATGTTGGGTAATCTAACACCCAGCTATGTGTATGTAGAAGATCAGATTTGCATACAATTCATTATTGCAAGTTTTATTGTTTGTGTATAATTGATCGGGGACATTTAACAATCATTTAATCACAATATTAAGAGGCCGTTGATTAGGAAACTATAGATAGCAGAAACCCTTTGCTTTTACAGATTTATAAAATTTCAACAATATTTATTTCTCATAATATAGGAAAATATTGTATGTAAATAATGAAGATTGTGGACAAAACATGGTTATTTTGGACTAGATTCCTTTATTTGTGGTATGTCTAAATTCTTTTTGGCACGTTTTGACTCAACGTTAATATTCCTGAGATTAATACAATAACATTAAAATATGTTTGATAAAAAGTAAAAAAAAAATACCTGTCGAATTAGCATAAAATTTTCAGTAGTATTCTTGTATATAAAGTTATTTTTTTATTATATAAATATTTCAATACCTGCCTGTGTCACCTGTAATTAAACTTTAAGTGTATTAACTAATTAAATTATTAAATGAAATAAAATTTGAATTATTATTGTTTACTGGAAATTACATAGATGTATATTATTTTATTTAAAGTATGTACAAAAGAAATGCAGAGCCGCTGGATATCGTATTTCTTACATTGGTTCTTTACTTATAATTAGTGCTGGTTTGCAATTATTAGAGAAGGAAGAAGCAAAACAAAATCATTATAATGCGTTCGATTTTCGATCGTATTTCAATTCTCACGTTATGCAATTAATATAGTTTTGTTCTTTTGATAAAGCAATTAATCTATGTGCAGTCCAAAACGCCTATTACCTACTATCATGCAATGATTTGTGTGTGGAATTGCAACATGTGCATTACATGTGAGACAGTCAAATTTGAGTTGATTTCTACAAGTTTACAAGTTACTAATCAAAACAGTTCAAAAGTACCGTTTACCAGTTACTATTCAACTGTCGTCCACATGTTAATTTTTAATTCGATGTTTTTCCGTTTTATTCACTCGTCTTTTTCAGAAACTTTGCCATAGTATTTCTTTCGATTTATGTTCATCACTCACTGTCCAACATTTACTGCTATTTTTCCCATTAATGATCCAACTATTTTTTTGGGTATAACAAAAATATTCAAAACTGTGAAATGGTAGCGCGGAATACTTTAAAACATCTTACCATGGAGTTCTTTGCACATTCAGTGAAGTTTGTAAGGCAATGACGACCGCTTATAAAGAACCACGAAGCCATGAGCCTACCACTGCACATTACAAATTAATCATTAAAAAGCTTTTATTTTCTGTAAAAAAGTACAGTATAATACAGACTTGATCAGAATATGCTGTTGTATTTATTTAGTAAGGGCAAAGCGCGCGATTACTGTGAGTCGTTCGCCAAATTGCTTTCCGTTTCGGACAGTTTGTCGATTCCGTGGAGATTAGATTGAAGTGGGGCCAGCGGTATCTTGGCTACTCCCTGTTGATTGGTTGATCGAGTCACGCAGTTTTTTAGATGATGATTCTGAACATGGTATAAACTATAAACCGTGGTATAGTGTTGGAAAAGCTAGGGGAAGCAATTAAATTTCCTTGTAACTGGAATTCAAGAAGACAAAAAAAAGAGAGCCATCTTTTTAAATTTATTATCGGAAAATTCGTATAGATTGATTTTTCAATTATGTCTACCGAAAGCGCCAGAAAAGAAAGCGTTTAAAGAATTAATCCAATTGTTTAATGAACATTTTGAAGGCCAAGTATCTGTTTTTGCGGAAAGATCCGAATTTTATACTGCAAGGAAGGCAACAAGTGAATCGATGCAAGAATGCATAATTTAAAAATATATTTGGATAAAATGGAGACATATTCGAAGGTATAAAAATTTTTTGTCCATCACTGACGGCATTGGCATTTGATGGTCCGAGGAGCGAAGGAGTCCACATTATGAATGGTCTGTGAAGATGTACTAAGAGCTAGACTGAGAATAATTGTAGGTTTGTGATACTGTAATCGGTGTTTCAAATAGTATGTAGCATTTTTCTTCTAAAATATTTCAAATTCTTACTTCTTCACAATACCCACCCTATTTTATTGGAGAGTTCGTTTTAAACTTCTAATTTGACTCAGTAACCGTTGTAGTATGTGTTACAAAACCTTAACAGTCTCTGAAAATTAAAAGACCATTGTATTAACCCAATAAAGTATTGGATTTATGATCTAAAAATAAGAATATGTAGTATATTTACATATACCTAGCATACCAATAAAATTTGACCGCAAAAGTGACTAACCTAGCCTAGCAACTGATATAAAACGAGTTTAAAACTTTTACAAGAACAAAAACAGCGTTAACCTACAAAAATCAACTATGGCTGATCATTTACCTTCATGAACAGCAGAAAATTGAAATTTTGGCAATACCCTTTGAAGTTATTCATTAGTTATATTCGATGCACAACAAGCTGATACACGTTGTTGACATATTCTAGACCTTAGACGACATTAGACAAGAATTTTGAAGAAGGGTTCCGAGCGGGCTTTGGGGTGTATGAAATCTCTAGTTGACGCCACATTTCGATAAAAAAAATATGTACCATACGCAGAATTGTTTACATAGTTTACAGTTCCCTGATGTTTCATAATATCAGCTACATAACAGCATATAAATAATATTGTACTAATACCAAAATACAAAAACAAGTGACAGTGAAATAAACTATAATATAAATAATTAGATATCGTATTCATATACTGTCTTACATCCTCACCATGTTTAATATGTATATACCAGATATATAGAATTGTTTATAATTGTTTCTGTATCAGTCACACGCAGCATATAATAATAGATATCGCATTACATCTCCTGTTACTCAATATATAAAATCGAGTAGCCAGTACATCTGCATCACGAATGGTTTCCTGGGTTGATTTGGGAAAAGGAAAAATCATGGACAGACTGTTAGTCAATTTCACTATTGCAGCGTCAGAGATAACAAATGCGAAGTAAAACCACTTGTCAATTCTAATACAACAGCTGCTCCTGTGCATTTTGCTTTAATCTGTATGTAACTATTTAAAGTACTTTCTTCATTTGTTCATATTCTGTTCATATATTTCCATATGTAAATATTTCTCGTTTATTCTTTAATTTGCATTTACAGGGTGAATCAACGATTGAGTAAAAGGTTTCTCATTGTTTCGGACAATTACGCGCAAAAAGCGTATACAAAAGAGTTAGATAATGTTAAGTGCACGGTTAAAATTATTTAAAGTATGCAGGTTGTTCAAAATTTAATTGTGCGCAATAAACATTATATTTTTGAAAGAACACCCTATTTTTTAATTATTTTTGGATTTTACGTGAAACTCAAAACTTTTTTCGTAAGATTTTATATACCTAACACTTATATTTTTATAAACTTTTTTTGTTTAAAACATAGGTGTTTATTTTTATAAAATGAGTTCCGCCATTGTTTTAAGATGTAATACTCATGATTCCGTACACAAAACATCTATAAGAACGTAAAAAGGATTATATGTAAAGAAATTTGAGTTAAAATGCACATGGCGTTCAAAATAAATTTATTAACAATACACTATTTAAAGTGATTTTTTAAATATCACACCCGTACATATATTTTTTTCCGATAATATGCAAAACCACTAGTTTTCATTAATTATATACCTATTTACAATTTCTGAAGAATTTCACGCAGAATCTAAAAAAAAATAAAAAGTGTTCCATTACAAAAAATGATTTATGTTCGCCACATTTTCTAAACAACCCTGGTATACCTAAAAGAATTTTAAATCGCTATACCTTTAACATTATCTAAAACTTTTGCATTTAACGTTTTTCCGTAGTTCCGAAACAAAATGAAAATGAATTTACTCTATTGTTACTCACCCTTCAACATGTCCCCTTTTTTCGTTATTCTTTTTTGTTTTTCACATATTTTAAACTTGATAATTAAGTGTTACTTTAATTGGTTCGAAATTATAATTTCGACTAGAAAAATAATGGTTTTCATCTGAAGAAGGATTAATATGTGCCGAAACTAATAGGAAGTATATTACCTCTTCAACACTTCAATCTTCATAATTACCTAATATTACTAAGATCAGCATATATACTAGTATTCAGTAATGTTCATTAAAGTTTATGATTTCTTATTTACTAATTTGATTTTGCACTTTATCTTTCATTAACATATATGTAAATACATAATAAAATATCACTTTCGGTGACGGAAATGTTCAACTTTGTGTTTAATGAATTATATAATTTTATTATTTTGATTCTTACGAACATAAAACGTTATCTCATTAGCTATTCCTATAGCTACACGTTCCTTTTTCAGTATTTAAGATTTCTTTTTTTATAATTTCATGGCATCATCAAAATTATATCTCGGTTAATACTACAATAGAGGTCCCTGATTCATTTATGATGTAAATATAATCTAAGAAACGTACCACTTTACAGTACAGGCTGTCAAAACTGGAACAAAGACAATTTTCAAATGCGAGAAACTTATTTTGTCAAATAGAACATTGTTTTTATTCGAAATTAGAAAAAATTCATCTTCTATCATTTATATCAAATCCCCTATATATCTTTAAAATTTTGAGATATGAGTGTATATCTGTTAAACAGACTAACAATCCTACTTAATGTTTTAGCTTTGCCTGAATGATTATATAAATTCATGTGTTATTCTTGACTGACCATACAAGAATGTCGCTTTCAATAGTCATTTCTATTAATATTGCTTGTAAAAAGGAATTACGATGATTACAGAAACACTTAGTAGCAAACGAATCAAGATAGTGATCGAAAGAGCACGCCGACAAATGAAACCAGGTTATAAACAAGTTTTAAATAATTATCGATTGAGACTGTATAAAGTAGCCCTGCCAGAAGAATGTGTTGACCATATCGTACATCGAAATCATTTATAAGTGTGTGGGTACCGTGTTTGATACTTGCATGAGAATCAGAAACGAAAGCGCGTTAAGCTTTTTTATACAATGTACAACTTTCTGCGATAATACTATTGAGGAAGCCTGATACGCTTTTATTATCAGTAGAAAGGCGAAACAATCACGGAACTGTACTACACGTCGCTATTAGGTTAAAAGATTAAGAGACAAATGACTTTATTTTGCTTGAAACAAAGTGTTGCTTTAGTAGTTTAATGCGTTAGTTTACTCATTGGCAACTGTAATAGCAATTTTCTTGTTTTGGAACATGAAAAGAATTCCTGGCTTTGAAAAAGTAGGGTTCTGACTATTTTTCAAAATAAATTCACTTCAAATCAGTTGTGATGACCATATGGGCGCTAGATTCTGTTTTACAAAATTACTTTCGCCATGTTGAAATTCCAACAAATTATGTGATGTATAAAACTAGAATGTTTTTCCAGAAACCAAATCACTTTTGAGGCAAAAAGATACAACAATACCTACTTCGCACTCTTAAATGTTTGGTTCCATCTGCATCCTCATACTTATATGTGTTAAGTATCTCACCAATAGATGGTAAGTTTTGGTTAGTAACTACTTCAAATTCAGGAAGTTGTCTGTGTAAAATATCCTATTTGATTTGCATAAATTCTATAACAATAATAGTCTTACAAAACTTACTTTGGCATTTTTCCAAACTATTTCTCCAATACTTAATTATTGCCCAAGGTGTTGTAATATCAGGCAAACATTAAATAATCATACTTAAATGTCACTTAAACACTAACCAAAAGCCATTAAATGATACCTGACATATGTGACACTGGGCGAACGCAAAATCGTCAGTTTTGTATTGGCCAAAACAGTTGTGACATCCTAGGACATAGTTTGAAATTTATCATTTTTTAAATTGGTTTCACTCACAAATATGAAACCCAAACGTTGAATAGTTTCTTGCATAACTTGTTGAAAGACACGGCCCTATTGCGACATCTGTATGTAATGTATTTTCGGCATTTTCCTGTAAGAAAATAATATTATATAAACATTATAAATCGAATATTTAATTTCAAAATTTTTGTAATATAAAATAAATTTTATTTGAGTAATGTTTTTGTCAAATAATCTAATGTTTAGAACTCCATTGCTTTCGAAATGCAAGTATTTTATTTCGTGCCAATGTATATAGAATTAGATATTATTAATATTTTAAGAATTTCATGTCTTTACGTAAAGCAAAGTGAAAGGGATAGAAAAATTGAGAGGAAAAGAAAGGGAAATTAAAGCTTGAAGCTGGTATTTGTTGTCATAAGCCACATTCACAGAAAGTAGTCAAGGAAAGTAGAATGAAGCGTTACTAATTTGGTATTGTTTAAAATTTAGTTTGTAAGAAATGTAGTAGCTCACCGACTTAATTGCTCGCTCAAGTCTTCTAGGTTCCGAAGCCAACGAACTTTGACAGAGGTTTTCAACGTTTAGAATGTCATAGGAAAGGCATCAACTTATATTTACCCACAGTCAAAATTCGACTGTGAAACCTTACTGCATTGCTATATTGTATTTACATAATTGCAGAAATATAAAACCGTTAAGGATATTATAGTAAAAACGTACAGCGTTGGAATTATAAGTTGTGTTAAGAAATATTTGTATGCGTTATATAAGTAAATAAATGTTTAAATAAATACTTTTTTTTGTGTTAGGATAGTATATTGGTTTGAATGCGTGATCGGCAATTTAATTTGTACTTTCAAATATTGCTTTCATATATAACATATTATGTAATTTATATTTTACATATTACAAGTCTGGAAAAAAAATCCTGTTTTTATTTTAATTCTATAAAGGCCGCTTTACAGTTCGCCATTTTTCGTATTGCGTGCAATAAAATTGCGCGCAATAAAATATTAGAACACGTTCTATTCCGTGCAACACCAATAAGATTGCACACAGTTGATCGAAATCTATTGAATGCGCATGCGCTATTTGCATTGCACGCAATTTTATTGCACGCAACACAAAAAAAGCGAACTGTAAAGCGGTCTTAACAACAACTAGGAAGCGTTTAGTATCCATACTATTCCATACCAAAACTCAAAAACAGTCCAAATACAATCGGAAGAACCTCCAAGCATATTGCTACTAACGAACACGACTTAGTTGTTGCTTAAAAAAATTAGAAACATTTTTTCACAATACTGATATACCGCAGAAGCCACATCAACTACGAACAGAAGCGTGCGCTAACTGTTTGGAGATTGGATGGCTCCTGCGGTATAAAATATTAATCAATATATTACCTATATACAGGGTGTCCCATGACGATTTAGACACGAAATATCTCGCCAGGGAATTGTAACATAAAAATTTAATTTGGTGAATAGATACTGTTGGGAGCGCCGCATAATATAGTATTTTTAGATTACTCTTAAGAGCTGTAGTTTTAGATCACGTGATATAAATTAAAAAAAAATTATTGAACACCCTGTATATTTTTGTAATTTTAGATTTCTCTCGATAAACTGGTTAAATTCAGGGGCCGCCACTTTTAAAGAGCCATAGCCCCCCATTTGCAAATTACAAATTAATTATTAAGTAACTTTTTCTGTAAAAATACCGATAAATTTACGTACACACACACACACACAGCACATTTAAGTACAGAACGAACGTTACGATTTCCATTATTTTATCGCTTCAAACGCGCTTTTATATTATTTGTGCAGGACAACGGTGAACTGAGCCACGTTAGATTGGCTCTTGATCTCAGACGTTTGTAGGTATCTGCCTGTGCGGCAAGGGTCTCCCACTATCACGGTAGGCAAGCGTGTTAGTCAGACGCGAACGGCCGTCGAAGATCGACTGTTGAAAGTACAAACATATGTGGGGAACCCGTCGCATACGGACGGTTTAGCACTTCCTCGCAATCAAAATTGGGTGCAAGAATATTTAATATTTATTAATTATAGTGATAAAGTGTAGTGTTATTCTAAGATGACATCGATAATTAATAACTATAGTATTTCAAATCAAAATGAACTACCATCATACTTTCTTAGGTAAAAATTATTAAAAATGAAATAATATAAATAACCAAGGTTCTTTATTCCTGAAAAATACATCATAATGTTTTCAATTTAAAAAAAAATCAAGCCATTTGCCTTAGGTAAAAAAAAAAAAGAAAAAAAAATTTGTGTTTCCTTTCTTTGTAAGAAATACGTGGGGTTTGCATAAGATATCCATTATATTTTACTCGACGATCTTCGCTTAAATAACTCATGTGCTCTGTGTTGTGATATGCTTTCGTCGATATGAAATCACAAAAACATCTAATAATTTTGCATTGGTTAGGTGGGGAAATGTAAACAAGTGACTCATGTGTGTAAGTGCAGTTTAAAGACTAAATATATGCAAGTTCGAAGAAAATACATCAGTATTTATATTTAAGTATTCCCGATAAGAACTTTATGTATTTTTCATTTTAAAATATCTTCTAAATTTATCTACATTAAATTTTTTGTGTTGGTATTATTTTAGTTAGCAATAAACGAGGTAATAAATTACTGTCAGCTGAACTAAACTGATTCAAAACTTTGTAAAATTAATATAAAAAAAAACGGGGGGAGAAGGGCAAGGGAGTTGACCAGAAATTGGCCCCAACATTCAATATTGTCACGGGCCGCCACTGGTTAAATTGATTTATTGTACTTAGTGTATTATGATTACCTAGTCTGTTATTAATAAATGAAGCTGATATGTTATAGTCACTACATCGAAGTACTTAGTGAAGTAATGTATGAAATATGGAGTAAGTTGACAACAAACAGATGTTAACAGAATAAAAATAAAAAAAAGTAATCTAATAGTCTACATCCCTACGTTATATATTAACATAGAACATTGTAGCAAGTGTCAACGTTAACTTGGCAGTTCATTATAAGAGAGGTTTTTATCATTGTTTATTAGTTCATAATGGCTTTTCTATTTACCCCCAGTGAATATGTTGACATGTTCATTGTTTATGGTGGATCTAAAAAAGATTGTAGAGGAGCTAGAAATTTGTATAGATCTCGGTATCCTGTAAATGGAAAAGCGAAACAGGACGCTTCTAGAAAAAAAAAAACTTGTTCAAACGGACGAAAATAGAATTAATATTCTTGCCTATTTACAAATTAGTCCCCACGCCTTTATTCGATGTCTGGTAGATGAACCAGGTATCAGCAAATCAACAATCCAGAGAGTACTGAAAAATCAGAAGTATCATCCTTATTAGATATATCTAGTTCAAGGTTTAATCTCTTGAGATCCCGACCAACGTTTAATATTTATCGCCCACATGAGCGTCCACATAGAAGAGGATGTACATTTCTTAACCAACAAAGTGGTGGTAAGACTTAAAAAATGAAATACGAGAAGCATATCGAACTGTAACCCCAGAAATCATTAGGACAGCGTATAATAGAAATCTATTGTCCAAATTTGAAAACTGCCTTCATGAAGGTGGAAATCAATTTGAACAACTCCTTTAAAACTTTAATTGCTTGTTACTGTACACCTTAACATTTGTTTATTGTCAATGTACCACATACTCCTGAAGTGATTATAAAATACCAACTTCATTTGTTAATAACAGAGTAGGTAATCATAATAGACAGTAAGTGCAATAAATCAATTTAACCAGTTTATCGAGAGGAATTTAAAATTACAAAAATATGCAGGGTGCTTAATTTAAATTTTTTAAATTAATATCACGTTGACCTAAAACTAAAAGTCTTTGAAAACTTTAAATTAAATTTAAACACGCCATATTATGCGACATGCCCAATAATATCGATCCACCAAATTAAACTTTTGTGATGCAATTCGTTGCCAAGATATTTAGTGTCTAAATCGACACGGGACACCTGTATAAGAAATATTTGAAAATATATATAAAATGAATATTAGAAAGTACTTACATCTAAAACAAATATGAGAAAATACATATAAATATTAGTAAATCATATAAACTGGTACTATAAAACAATATGTATAAAATATTTAGAAAGAAACTGTCATTTACGATATAAAGAAAAATGGTTTTTATATTTATTTAATATTTTTGTGATACTTGAGTGCATAGTGCATACCAAAATTCTGGAATCGCTTCAATTAAGTTCAATTAACTGTAAGTACGAAATATATGTAGGCACTTATATGCTTTCATAATGCTTTTCTTCTTTTTCTAAAATATCTCTTTTACGTTAGTATGAATATTTTGAATGAATATTCGTGTTGCTCAAAATTAGTACTCTGTTCAGAATATCCTGAAAAACTCCTTTGTAGTAGATTTCAACAGTTGACTTTGTTGTGACCTTGTCGCGCATGGAGTGCCCTTTTTCCATCTTAATAAATAGTTGTTTCATCAAATTTCTGTGAAATTATCATCAAATTAATCGCGTCCATAATTCAATTTAAAGAAAATTAAATCAAAATACTCTGCTTGTTTTAAAGAACTAATTTATTTAAAAAAAATACCCGTAGTAGATGGGGCGTAAATATATGAACATTTAAGATGTATGTAACTTGTTGCGTCGAGTCGAGATAGTTGAGTAGTGTGCAATAACGTGTTGTGTGTCTCTGCTGGCGCGATCCGCATATTGAACGGGAAAAGGACCGAGAGAATGCTGGTCAACAACCATTTACTCCTAGAGAGGGAGGCCACATAACTTCTTTAAGTCGGCTTAACGTATTTGAGACATAATGACATATAGAGCGCTGGTGATGCACTTAGGTTAGGTTGGCTTTTGCATTCCCTGTCTTTATGTTGTGTTACTTTGTGTCGTTTCCGTGAGTTCGTTAAAAGTAAGAGCGTCAGATTTTTAAATATCAGACGCACTTTTACTTGCGTGCCGTTCGCGTCTCTCCGTTTGCTTCGCGGTTTTGAATGAAATGAAACCGTTTGCGTTCAGAATAGTGCAATCAGTGAATACAACGGCCGTTTATCGTATAAATTCCGGGAAATTCTTACTTTCCAAGTGACTACTTTAAATTAAGTCGTACAATGATAATATCGATTGTGTGTTAAAATTAAAATCGTTGTGATTCTCATCGCTACTTGTTGCGTTATAGTTGTAGTGATATACTGCCAAGAGAAACACCTATTTTCCAATCAAACAAAATTTAAATGCCTCCTCGTGCAGTGAACGGTAGTGTGTTGGATTTTTATTCATTTGTTTTACATGTTAGAGGACGACGCTTATAAAGGAATGGAGAATATTGCGAATAACAATCTGCTTAATTCTGGACAGCTAAATCTACCTGAGGTAAGGTCTTTTTCACAAAAGAAACGACGAGAAAAAGTCGTGGTACCTGTTCCTATATTTGTTTGTGATGTGATGCAGATGCCTGGTTACTCAGAGTTTATATTTCTATCTCTCTTCGTTTTCTTAACTACGCTAATATAAATAAGCAGCGCAATATTACAAAGTATTGACTGTGACTGTGTGATTTGAACAAATTGTGGAAGGCAAAATTACAATTATGTAGTAGAAAAATGAAGAAACTGCTAGTAAAGTGAATGCCAAATTGTTATTCTAATGGATAAGTAACTAGGGTATTAATATTAATATTATGTATACCACTGTATAGTATTAATTCTACTTAAGTTGATAATAACATAAAGCTACCCAAACATAGAAGAGGAGAATTAAAATAATGAAAATGTAAATTAGAAGATGATCCTAATATATTTTATGTTAGAATAATTCCTGAAATAAATTACCAGCACTTGAATACTTGAAGCAATATATATAGGTATATAGTAATTCATGAAATAGTCGGGTGGATAAACAAATAAATGCTGATGCCATTAGCATTTATACCTAGGAACCCCAAACTAGAATTATATATTAACATCATCTTTCGTATAAGCAAAATGTATGAAACGAAGAATCAGCTTGAAGTTTTAATTCTCTTATAATAAATTTATAATCCAACTACACAATTGCCAGAATTGAGAATATACATAGGAATAGGTGCTCTGGATAATACAAATAACAAAGAACAAGTATCTGTCACAAACCCGATGAGTTAACAAGGAAAGGATCATCGGCTTCATATATAGGCCCAGAACCTGTTCTAGGAGTGTCTAAAAACACAGCACGAGAGCAGGTAAGAAGCTGGGCAAAAGAAAAGACACTGGCATAAAACAACCAGGCAAACTCATGGAAAGATCTTTATTAAGAGACCATCAAAGAAAAAGATTGAAGAACTACTACAGCTTAGTAGGAATCATCTTCGCATCGTAACAGATCTGCTTGCAGGGCACTACGTACTAAAAGGGCACCTCCAGAAGATTGAGATCAACAGTGGTGATATCAACTGCAGGCTCTGTAATGGGATAACGGAGAACGCTTACCACATTCTGTGTGATTGCGAGGCTCTGGATGCAAAAAAGACAGGCAATTTTTGGCAAGCCAAAAATAACTCCAGCGGATTACTTCAGTCAACCAGCCAGAGACCTGTACAGATTAGTGCAGGGTACTAAGAATGGGTGTTGGAAAATTGCCTTTCCACAGGTAGCATGAGAAAGGGTCGGATTGAATTGGTCTCATAAATAGGTAAACTGCCTTCCAAACCTTTGTAATCGTAAGCTCGAACTGTTACTGTTTTATTATTTATCAACCGGTACCTAATTTACTCATGTACATCAGGTAGCTAAAAACTGCGAGAGGCAATTTAACGATTATTAATAGTTGCTCTTTTTCTGAGGAGGCAATTTACCTGTACCCATTAGGATACTAGAATGGCTGATATAATTGAATAGATAAAAGAAATGAGAGATCAAATACAAAAAACGCAAAAGGCTGCAGTTTTTCCGGAGACTTCGGGTCAGACGACTCCCACAACAAAAAAGGAACTATCACAATATCAAAGAAATATTGGCATATTTATTCATTATAAAGAATATAAACATTTTAAATATTTTAATATTTAAAAATTATGTGCATCTACACTTATGTATATAAAAAAAATGTTATACCTTATAAGTAGTGATGTGCAGAATCGAACACTTTAGAATTGAGAACTTTTGAGAATCGAGACATCCATTCGAATACTTGAATACTCGAATACCGACGACAAAGTTCGCGATTCTACATTGTTCTCGAGAACTTTAGTAAGTATTCGAATATTTGTTCTCAGGTGCCTGGTCTCGAATATTCTAATAGGTGTATTATTTATTACTTTCATTTGACTGAGACACCATTAGCTTCTTTTTATCAGATTATTTTTTTACTATTTTTTTAACTCATTAAATAAATTAGATAGATATACTTTTTGTAATTTTTAAACACTGTCTTTTGTCTTGACTTTTTTAATTCAATCTACAATTCTGAATTAGTTTTATATTTTTTCATAATAAATTTTAAATTTTCCTCATAACTATAGAATTTTGTCTAAATAAATATATAGATTAGAGTGAATCATTTTATTTCTTATGTTTCATGAATGTGTATTAGCACATTAGCAGCATTATAGGAACTATGTTGTAAAATTTTACAACCTATGCAAAATCTATTGAATTACTTGAATATCTACAAGTAACTATGGGTGCATTTTTCTATATTTAATAATCAATATTTTTTAAAAAGAATATCTTTTCTGCTATTATATTCTGAGGAACATTTCAAGTAGTACATATATTATATGGGTACAACAAATTTCTGTAAATTTACGACCTCTAAATTCCTATAGTGTTTTTAGTAGTGATGATTTGATAATACAAATTTATAAAAAATAAAAATAATAAGAAATACACCGATTCACTCTATTTATTCAACTAGACGATGCATTCAAATAAAATTAATACACCTATTGGATCTCAAGAACCGGGAATTAACATACGATAACAAATATTCGTATATTTTTTTTCGAATTCAAAGCTGGTGCATATGAATACGAGAACTGAGAACTGTCATCCGAGAACATATATTCGAATACTTTCTTTCGAATTCAAGACCCGGCGCATCTAAGTACGAGAACCGAGAACGAGTATTCGAATACTTTCATGAGAGAGAACAGTCCGGGATCGAGAACTTTGCCATTTGTATTCGAATACTGCCATCACTACTTATAAGGTGATGGTCAATCAATAAAATTAAATATGTCCCAAGTTACGTCGATAATTTTGAATATTCGGAATTTTTGGTATCATTATTCTGTTCTGCAATGGTGACATCGTGAATGATTGCATCAAGATTTTTGATAAAGGCTTCTTCTTCAATAAGTTGTAGTACTTGCATTGCATAAGACATCAAGCGAAGTTGTTTAATTCTTACCAGTTTATTTTATAATTGTCCCCACACTAATAGCTCAATAGGGTTAAGTTAGCTAGTAAGGAGGTAATCGTAAAACAGTTTTATTCTGGAACTTGGCCAATTCATTTTATTATACATATTAATTTAATTACATTTTTATTTAAACTAGCAGTTTAACTCTGACCACATTGTTCGTTACTACGCATTGTTTTATACTTTGCCTTTGAATAATACTAAACCCTGGTCCATGAAAGCATCAGAACCAATGTTTAACAATAGAAAACACCTTTTCCCAAAGGAATTTTTAATTCCAGTTGCAAGCCCTTCCACAAAAGTTATATACCGTGGTCGAAAAATTTTTACTTTAATTTAGGGATCTTATGCTACGCATATAATGACCTTGCAATACACACCGATGTCACTTTTGAAATGATTTTCTCTTTATATAATTTCATCATTAACAACACTGCTTTATTTTACATTGTCGTTTAATAGCCGGAAGATGGCCATGTTGAGTCGAGCCATGTTTTAAGCTAACCAAATATTTCATTTTTAATTTACATCTAAATAAAAAATAATGACCTGTCCTGAGGTCTGAATTGAAAAATATCCCTGAAGTACTGTCGTGTCGCTTCCTTTTTACAATATTATCCTTTTCACTCAAAATACCATTTCCTGCCATTTTTAATAATATTCATCACTGTCATTAAACAGTTCGATCCTTAAGAATTATCGCTGGCTCTAATTGTAAGACGTCATAAAATTACTATCTCTAGGTTGACTAAATCTTTTTTTAACAACACAAGCATATACTTACCTTACTACAAACTTTGAGCTATTCGACGCAAAAACTCTGAATTCATATAAATAGACCTTAAATAAGGACAGTTTTAGAATAGTCAACTAAATAACTACTCTAAAACATTGAAGTAATTCAGTGTTACTGGTGATGATTATAATTTTACTATTGAAACGTGCATCTAGTGAAGTGAAATTTGTCAACAACGAAAATTCTAAATACTGTCACTGATATACACTACACGTTTTAAAACACCTTAGCAATAACTCCACTGTAATGAACCCACGTTTCAATATCAAAGATATTATCATCAGCAGTAACAAAATAAGTACGCTAACAAGGGAACCTCGCGAACTGTAAATCGCAGATTTTGATGAAACTTTGTCAGTTTGTAGACTCCATGGAGTGTTACTCAAGGACGTTTTTCATTGCTGCGGAACTTCAACTTTAGGGGGTGCAATTCACCCTTGAAATTTGGCCCGGATTTGTTTTTTTCTGAATAACTTTTAAACGGTAAGAGATAGAAAAAAAGTTTCAATAGCGGACTTACACCGTTTAGTCAGCCCTTTCGATTGGTATAGACATTTATATACAGGGTGTTCTAATAAACGTGGAATAACGTATGTTGTGCTGATTTTATCGAATTTCAGAAATCGGTTATAATGGCCGTTTTTATGATCAAATAGTCTATAGAAAGGTAATTTAAAAAGTTATACAGGGTGCTCACAAAAATATAAATTTTAGCATATTTCCTTATTCTAACGAGATACTCTGTATACTATTATGTGGCTGCATTGTATGTCGAACATCAGTGTAAACTTATACTAGGCGCTAAATGGTTATATGTGATAGTTTTCGAATTATACGCGTTTGGATGTATGTAAGATTATATTATACCTATTCCTAAAGTTGAAGTTCCGCAGCAATGGAAAGCGTCCTTGAAGTCTACAAACTGACAAAGTTTCATTAAAATCTGCGATTTACCGTTCGCGAGGTTCCCTTGTAAAACTGCCCTTATTTCTACCTAAAAATGACGTGGAATAGTAATACCGATTATGGTTGTTGTCACCATGTTAAACTAATCACTAACCTGAACTTGCGCCATATTTTCCATTTATTTTCTCTTAGGGCCGATTTCTTCAGTCAAAGATAACTATACGATAACTTTAACTGACAGATAAGTAATAATACTTATTTTCTTCATTCATGGATAAATGTTAACCTAATATATATATATATATATATATATATTAATATATATATATATATATAATATATATATATATATATGCATTGCATAAAATAACCTCATTACTTTTATTTATAATGGTGGAAAAGCACGCGAGAAAGCTTTGCTGGTTTAGATGTAAAAAACGAATAAAAAAGTGTGTAAAATGGATTTATTAATGGACTTATATTAATTTATATGTAACATCTATCAATGTTTCTTTTTCTAGTTCGGTAAAGTTAGGACAACGTTTGTCTCTGTCTTTTCTTGTCTTCTAAAACAATAAAGAATAAATGGAAACAAATGAAAATTTACTCATAAATTTTATGCATTATAAATACTTGCATATATTGTAAAAATAAAAACATAGGCTACTTACGTCCATTTCAAATCCAGTAAATCATAAAGAATATTACTTATCCTAAACTGATTTGCGCTAACCGTACTTTAACTATTTGTTTGTGCAGTTATGTTCTGCCAAATGATTCGTACACACCTGTTCAGTAACCGTGTATTATTTTCCTAGCTGAGATTAATAGCTTGTATTTTTAAGCATTGTCAAATGCCGTCTTGTCAATTTCTATCTCACGGATAAAATTGCTTGTAGTTATTTGAAGAAATCTATTTTGTCATATCTTATAGATAACGTTATCCAGCAGATACCAATACGGGACTTTTATCCTTGACTGAAGAAATCGGCCCTTAATGAAATAAGTTAAGGCTAGAATTAATTTAATTAAAATGAATTTATTAAAAAGTATTTGTTTTTATATATTTCCATACCTTCATACGATTCTGCGCATGGGTGACTACATTCTTAACTACCTTTATGGTGGGATTCTATGCATATATGTAGCGCCTGTAAGATTATCTATAAGTCTGTAAGCATGTGCACTAAATATTCTTACCGACTTAAAGATAACCTTACAAGCGCTACAGATATACAGAGAATCTCAGCATCATTGTCTACTTATCACAAAGTAGACAAGCATATGCAATTATGGAGAGCTACACTAGATGCCACATGCTCCTTGTACCGAGTTTTAATTGGTCTTTTAGTTTGCCTGATGTATATTTGTTCACAGTCGCTATATGATATATTATAAATTCCCGACCTTTTTTATGCTACTTGAATATATTAATTATGAGTCAACTTTTTGTTATGCTGTTTCTGTGGTATATTGGATGGTTTTTATAATTTGCTTCATTGCAGCCAATTTTATTATTACAGCTTTGGGTTGATTCGTTGTTCGTGGTTAGGAGCTGGAAATTCCGTTTTCATTTATATTTTATTTTAAATACGATAAACGTCATACGTGCACCCTCAATTACCGCGCAAATCAATACAAACCTATGTAATATACAACGATGTTGCCATACGCAGGTTTTTTTCTAGTAGTAGAGTACAACAAAAGGATATTAACATTTTCGACAAAAGAAAGACTTAAGAGATAGACAAAGAGCATCGCTATAAGGGTGTTGTTGCTTGGGTATCCTGATGGTTGAGTACCCGAAGTTTTCAGCTACGGTTCTACCCGACTTCAGGTATCCGGAACCGAGTTCGGGTAAAGCTCGATATCGGATAAAGCTAGATTTCGGGTGATATCCGATTTTGGGTAATACTCGTTTTCTCCATTTCGAGTACCCGATTTCGAGTCTCAAGATCGAGTACACGATTCTATTTTCAAAATAGCATAGACGGGATTTAGATGTGTGTGCGTAGAGCGTGCAAGTACCTAGAATTTTCTGTCACTTTAGCGAATTTAAATTTCGTTTTTGTAGTTTGTTTGTATTTTCTGTAAAATTAACTAATTGCAACTTTTTTTTATCGAAACATATGTTGTTTGCCGGCCCATGTACGTCCCTTTTGCTAAATTTTTACCACGTTCATGAAGTTTTAACTTCCTGACTGTTAATTATTTAACTTTAAAGGGCATTGTTTTGACTGCAAGAATACACCTGAGAAAGGAAATAAATATTTGCGAAATTTCCAGCCTTAATAAATCAATTTTATTTAATAATTTTTCATTGCTGGAAGATCAAATGCCGTGACAGATATTTTTGCGTGAATGTCTTTAGCGATGCAACAAATTTTGAAAACACAAATACCGTTAAAGAATATTGCAATTATCTTCAGTGAATGGTTCTTCAAACCTTGCGGGAAGTGAGATACAAATTTTTGACATTACCGTTAAATATGTTTTTATTATCGCTGATATTTGGAGCCGCTTATAGGTTAAATAATAGGAAAAACAAACAAAAAAAATTGTGGCCTGCTCTCATTATTACCAGGATGTATTGATATCTAGCTAGCCTAGACCGGTTACGTGGATAAAAAAAATACTGCGATACTAAGCAAAGAAAAATAACATATTAGAAGTATCAGTGTAAAGTTTCACGTCAAAAAGTCAAACCAAAGTTGCGCAATAAAATTTGAATAAAAAGATGTCGACCGAAATTGTGAAAATCGAAAAATTGGAATCATCAAGTACCTGTATTTAGAGGAGTTAAGAGGTAAGCAGATTTACGAAGATATGTTTAATACCCTTGGCGATCAATGTCCTTCTGGATTGCCAGCTTCAAAAGGGGTACATTTTCCATTGGAGATGAACACCGATCTGGAAGGCCAGTTTCTGGGTTTGTCCCAGAAAATGTTGATGTAGTTCATGAAATGATTTGTTGGACCATGGAATTGGACTAGAACTAATATCTGAGGCACTGAGTATGTCATATGATCACGTCGATTTGAACATGAGAAAAATTTCTGCAGAATAGGTCCCCAAATGTCTGAATGTTGAGCAGAAGCATGCAAGACTGGAAGCATCGTGTTCGATCTGTGCTCAGCTTGAAAAAGATGCAGATTTCTTAAACCGTATTGTTACTATGGATGAAACTTGGGTACATTTCTACGACCCAGAAACAAAACAACAATGGCATGGAGATACTTTGGTTCTCCAAGGTCTAAAAATTTCGTGTTCAAAATCTGCGGGAAAAGTTCTTACTTCAGTTTTTTGGGATTGCAATGGAGTAATCATGATTGATTTTCTGGATAAGGGTAGAACAACAACTGGGAATTATTATTTGACCACTTTTTACCACTTTACGACAAGAAGTTAAGAAGAGAAGTCGCGGAAAGTTGACTAAAGGTGTTTTGTTTTTGCAAGACAATGCCTCTGAATACAAATCGCATGTTGCCATGCAAACGATTCGTGATTTAGGGTTCGAATTACTCGAACAAACCCCTTATTCACCAGATCTAGCTCCGCCCGTTTATCATGTCTTTCCTCGACTGAAAAAAAAGTTTAAAAGGTCGTAAATTTTCTTCCAACGAAGAGGTGATAGAAGCTGTGGAGACCTGGTTTGCAGAGCAAGATAAAAATTCTGTTTGAAAGGTCTAGAGGCGTTGCAGGTTCGTTGTAATAAATGTATCCAATTAAGAGGTTAGTATGTATGTTGAATAATAAAATATTTTGACTTTCAAATTTTGTATGCTTCCATAGTAGGCTAAGAATTTTTCAATATATTTTCGTAAATGTACGGAAATATTAATTAATTTAATTAATTTTAATTGTCTTCCTTATTTGTTATTAAAAAACTTTCTTAAAAAATATTTGCTGGGGAAACTTTCATATGACCGGAAATTATTTTGTAAAGACAGCCTTTGCTTTTTCTTGATTTCAAGTGTCGTATTCTTCTCAGCAACATTTTATTTCATATTCGAATTAAAAGTATATTTAAAGCTCAATTTATTTGTGTTACGCATTTATCTAGAAAGTTGTTCACAACTTTAACAGAGTTTAGTTCGTTTTAACACATTCTTTATCAAATTTTCATTTTATTTTTATATACGAAACAAGACAAACATTTTCTTCTGTATTATTTTTTAAAGCAAACGAGAACGAAGGCATTAAATAATCCTTTAATTTAAAATGTTTTTTGGTCTAGGTTACAAATCTGATTATTGTACACTTCTCACAGGAAAAATCGGGACACCAGCAATTCAGAATTTTAAAATTTCTTTATTGTTCAAGACAATATGTCAGTCAGCCTCCTCAGTTTTGGGATAATGTGATTTTCACAGATTTATTTACTTAACTATTATTGATGTATTAATTACTATGGTTGCTTAATATTCTTAAATATTGTATTACTATAAAGTTTCCTTCTATCTATAAAAAATTACCAAAACCAGGTTTAAGATTATTTATAACATTCTTAAATAAAGCATTAAGTTCGCAAAGAAATTTATTTATTTTATGAACCCTCCGTTTATTGCATTTTCAGGAAATATATTTTAGCTATCGCCCGTGTAATCTGACGTCGTTAATCTATTTTCTTGAAATATGGCCAACACTGGGTCTCTTTACAAACTGTCCTTATGTAGCACAGGTTTATTAACAATTATTTAAAATATTATTGGATTTATAATACATAACAAACATTGTAAGAAAGCATATTGTTCGTCAATCTTAGTTAGTGCCAAAATATTTATTTTTGAATTTGATACATTTAATACTTTTTCGTTGCTACTGCCTGAAGCTGTGTTACAGACCAAAAGTGTTAGCTATATTTCAATAAAGTAGAACGACATTGGATTACACAGGCGATAGTTAAGATATATTTCTTGAAAATACAATAAACGGAGGGTTAATAAAATAAATAATTTGTTTGCGAAATTAATTGCTCTAAAAATGTTGTAAATAATCTTAACTGTTTTTGGTAATTTTTTAAAATATAGAAAAATATGTTGTAGTAATACAATATTTAAGAACACTAAACAACAACAATAATGAATACATCAATAATAGTGTAATTAATCAATGTGAGAATCACATTGTTCAAAAACTCAGGAGGATTGACATATTGTATATGGCTAAAGCAATACTCGTGAGCATAAATCAAACTAAGTAACTAATATCGTAGTAATAGATAATACACAATATCTCTACACAACATCAAACAAGTTAAATACATATATGTGTATTTCTAAATGGTGCCGTCTACTCAAGAGACCTTTTATTTGTTATGTATTTTTTTTGCATTAATATTTTCGTATTCGGTATTCTATTTTATTTATTTCTAAGGAAACACCGCCACCGAATTTCCAATGTGTTTATTTAATGTATAAACCTTTTTCTCTATATATATTTCTGTTTAAATTTTTAGTCTTTACCTTTGATCGCAATAATACACACAAAAAGTGGATTTATGGCTTTGATAAGTGCATATATCCTCTGAAAGCTGCATTTACAAACCAAGAAATTTAAAATCACGATTGCTGGTGTCCCGATTTTTCCTGTGAGAAGTGTACATGTTGTTAAACTTGGTATGTCGTACATATCCCAGATCAAATATTTCCCAATTATTTTGTTCTAGAGTCTACTGTTAAAGGTATGAAGCAGATACTTGACTGTACCATTGCTCAAGATTTTGAGGCAACTTTAAAATGTTAATTTTTCTATTTATACTAAAACTACTATGCTTATGACTAAAGCATAGGATTGCTGCATATATGAGTAGGAAGTAGCCCATATGAATTGAATAATAATAATTTCCACTTGTTCTCAACTTGTTTTCATTTCATCAGATATGTGCTATCAACAGTCATTAAGTCCCGCGCCTCTCACATTATTTGTGGATTGTCTGTAACACTAATAAAAGTGACTAATTAGAAGAACATTAGAAGAAATAACTAGGAAAAATAATACTGTATTAAATATATTATTTTTTACAATATCAGCAATTAAGAACATAAAATCCTTATTTTTAGATCGAGAGAGCAAATATATAATCTGTCACCATGTAACACAATTGTAACTACTTATATATGAATACTATTTCATGAGAATTTCGTCTGTATCTAAAATTTGTTAAAATGTGCCGTATAATACTTATTTTTTTTCAGATGTCAAATGAACGTTTATAACTCCTTTGTTTCCTAAGCTATAAAAATAAACCAATTGTTTCCTGAGCGTTTATTTATACTATGCTGGCAAATGGTCTTGGTCCTTATACGCGGAGCGCATAAAGAGTTGCAAAATAATATGCGTGTACGCATATATCGGATTAGACCGGCCACATCTTTAGATAGGGGCGCAATGTTAATATTATCACTTGTATGAAACGACTGCATATATAGTTATGGAAGGCGGGGCTTATTAGTGACTGCTGCAAGTTTTTATGTATAAGTTTATGCCCTATTAAAAGGTACATATGTGCGTTCCGATCTACTATACCGTAACAGTTATACAGGTTATTCCACGTAAGTGGTTCATTAAAGTTTATGATGTTCTAGTATTTACTTATATTTGAGATTTTGGCACCATTATCTGTTCGATTGGAACTATAAATGTGAAATATTTTAACCAAAATATCACTTCCGGTTGACCGGAAATGGACGTCAACTTTGTTGTTTAAATAGATGATCTATTTTTGTTCCATTTTTGGATCTACGACCATAAATACGTAAGTTTTCATTAGCTATTCCTATAGCTACATGTTGCTGTTTTTGAGTTATTTAAGTTTTCCTTTTATTTTTAGCCATAATCATTGCATCATTGAGAAATTAATATCTCGGTTAATACTGCAAGCAGAGGCTCCAAATTTGCAATGTTATGAATGCAGATATAACTCTAAGAAAAGGTACACACACTTTAGATTCTAGCATACAGGCTGTTCAAAACTGAGGAACAAAGTGACATATTTTCGAATGCGGAAACTCATTTTTTTTTAATAGAAATATCATCTCTTATCATTTTATATCAGCAGTCCCTATACCTATCTTTAATAGATTTTGAGATATGAGCGACTATTTATTAAACAGACTAACTAACCCCATCTTTAAATGTTTGTAGCTGGCTCTGAATGGGATTAATGTCAAATTCATTTAGTGTTTATGTATATCATCGCAATTACACCTTTGTAGAACGCAATATTAATAGAAATGATTATTGGAACAGCCACATTCTTGTATGGTTATTCAAAGAATAATACATGAATTTGACATTAATCCCATTCAGAGCCAGCTACAAGCATTTAAAGATAGGGTTAGTCTGTTTAACAAATAGTCGCCCATATAATAGTCAGTTTTGAACACCCTGTATGTTAGAATGTAAAGTGTGCGTACCGTTTCTTAGAGTTATATCTACATTCATAACATTGCAATTTGGAGCCTCTACTTGCAGTATTAACCTACATTAATTATTAGGATTAATAAACATTGTAGTATACAGTTTGAAAATACGTTAGTGAAAGGGAGCTATGTATGGAGCACCGACAATTTTCTTAAAAACAAAAAAAAAACAGGTTTCCCCCCCCAAAGCGGCCTTTCATACAAAATACTCTAATATAATTTTCATGTTGGATGGAACAGGAGAATATGTTATTTTAATGCACATTGCATCTGACACAAAATATCATTTTCTCCAACAGTTTTTCTATTTCCTCTATAATTTTTATGTTATAACAACATTAAATTTTTAATATAAATTTTATGTTGACTTTACAACCGAATTTTCGCTGAAATTACTGAATATGTATTTGGTTCAACCAAAATAAAATAATAAAAAACGTTTTGTTAAATCAATGCATGTATTTTTCTGAGTATATACTATTTAACAAATTAATTTTTAAGTTTTAAAAATTTTTCTTGGGAAAAAATTACTCCTAATTATTACAGTTAAAAGCAGAAATACAGTTATTTGTTATTTTCTCACTGTAAAAAGCTTGCAATCTTTGTATATACTATTTAGTTTAACATTTCTCAGCATTCACTTGATCATTTAATTATTAGATCAATACCTTTTAAATTTAAAACATATTTAATAGTAATAATAATAAATAGTAATAATGTTGAAATAACCTTCCACTAGTGTATAAATTGTTAAAATTGCAGCTGCTGGTAACTACGCCAAGTACTCCGATATCTTTATAGATGATCGTTTGTAGTAAGGAGAGCAAAAACATTCGCCAAATTGGATTAGCTTCACGCTAGCTACTTTCATGGTGTCGCGGTTGTACATGAATAGTTAGTCTCGCTATCTATCTGTCTCTCTACTGCTGCCAGTTTTGCTTTGCACATAATACCTAAACTTGTACAGAAGGAGGAAAAGCAGTTTGATTCATGAGACAGACAACCCTTTTCATTTTCGCAAAATACCCCTAATAAATTACATTTACATTATGATGTTAGATCACGCAAGTTGCGCTAATCGATAGGTTGTTTAACTTGCAGCACGAAAGCAACGAAGACATGTAAGTATCACAATATTTTTTTACTGTGATGTTTTTATATTTTTGTAATAGATCCAATATTGGTTTTTGTTTTTACATTTTTTTATTTGTATAGAAGGAAGAAAATATTTTATTTGTCTTTAAATTTAGTTAACTTATTTCGCATTAAATAAATGTAGTAAAGTACTTATATTCACAAGCCTTTTACTATCTTCCTAAATGCGCTATCCGCATTAAAACATTTTCAAAATCAGTATCCATAGCTAAATCACTCAATCTTCGATGTGAATGATTGTGTCAAAACGTTAAGTGGAATTTGGAGGTTTATAAAATGTCATACCGTGGAATGACTGGAAGAAATCGATTCAATGAACCAAGCGCTCTACTCCGATCAGCCATTGCGAGGTGCCTCTAAAGCTATCGGGCTGAAATTAAAACAAATGAGTACTACTGTTATACATACTCTAAATACCAAAAATAAGCTTGATCGATGGCCCCCATTCGAGATATAAGCATAAGGGTGAAACATTTTTTTATCAGGAATTACTTAACTATCGCGTTCAAAAAAAATATGTAAATAAAAAACTGATTATGGGCATTTTATAAAAAATCATGGACTGATTTTGTTCACTCAGTTCAAAGTTATAATTATTTTCCCCTTTTGAGGGGTAGTTTTTTTGAGTTTGGGTCAAGGTGCCGACCTGGCTTTTTGCTATATTAAACTGTATACATTTAGGTTTACAGGTTTTTTTTTTCAGTTTTTTCTGTGTGGTAGAACAGGTAAACAAAAAATAAAATCTCTAAATGATTTTGGTAGGGGCAATTTGTTATTGGTTATTTTAGGTTCAAAATAATAAATTGTTCATTCATCAATTTCAGGATTATTTGTATTAATGTTTCAGCCGTAGTAGTTATAAAAGTCGAAATATACAAAAGCATCGACATATATATATATAAAAAATAATGTTGTAACAATAAAATAATATTTAATTTCGTACACGCAGTCCGAAGTTATGAGTATTTTCTCCTTTTGATGGATTTAAGAATTCAACTCGGTTTTTTCATATCTATAAATGTATGGGTTTTGGTACAATATGTATATTTTAATATTAATATAAATTAAGCAAATCTCTGTTAGATATTTATTGTTCTAGTAACAACATAATTCTATCCACATTTGTTATTGCAACAAGCTATGCATTTATAGTTGTTATAATTTCTTTAATGTTGAACAGAACCGCTATTCGTATTTTACTTTGTTCTTACTGCCAAATGGATATATACATTTGTCATTTGTCATTTCTTTAATCAATGCCCTGAGACGTGTATAATTTGTTTTAATATGACAATTATTTGATTGTTAGAGTTTGAAGACTGTTGTTTAATGTAATTTCCTTATGTAAAATAAACAGAACTGTAGAAAATAAGTGTAAAATATGACTTCACACATCTGAAAGAAAAAAAACTTAAATGAATAAACGATGAAGATAATAGAAAGACTCATTTGGAGCTATTCGTTCTCCCAGAAGAATCAGTGAAGGTTGCAAGTCAAGAGCATATTTCTTAGTTCATGTGACATCACTTGTAAAGAATTTATTTGGAAAAAAAAGTTATATTGTTAAGAATATTATTGTATATTTATTATGAATACATATATGTTAATAGTAAATGTAACAGGGTATAATATAATAATATATTACTTATTATTATTTATACTTACAAAATTATGTTTTATACCTCGGTGCTTTCGTAACTACTAGGGCTGAAATATACATCATATAAAAAATCCTGAAACCAATCAATGATTTTCCTTTTGTATCTTTATTTTTCTATTTGTATGTTCTACCACACAGAAAAAACTTAAAGAAATATATAATGAACCCAAATACATACATTACTATATAGCAAAAAATCAGGAGGGCACATTCAATTCAACTCAAAAAAACCACCCCTTAAAAAGGAAAAATAAGAGTAACTTTCAACTGCTATCAAGCATCTGTGTAAATTAAACCTTCTTTTGTATACATCCATTATGATTGCAGGATTTAATTTGAAAGCTATATTGGGCTCTAAAAAAATAACGTCTGGCCATCCATGGCTAGTATTTTACGAAAGTATTGCAAGTGGCCTTCACCTCCACTATCAACTGACAAAATCGCGACCAAAAAATCTGAACTTAACAATTAGCGGGTTCTCCTTGTCAGAAACAGTTGAAGATATGTGTCCAAAAAAACCTAGTTGTAATCGCTACAGAATTTTATGCTGAATTAAAAAATGTAATAACATAGAGGCCGTTCCATTTAAAATAAAAAGTTCAGGGCTACTTTTGGTTAATCAGAGTACAAAAAAATTGAAAATAATTTAGAAAAATAGTAACTACCCAATTATTACAAACCCCAAATGTTTAAAGCTAACAAATTCCGGTAAGCCGGACAACTTCTAACTAGCCAATTCTGTAGAAAATGTGTTAATATAGGAAAGTTATATTTTGTTCTGAAAGCTATCGTTCTCATCAGTATAGACACCTGTATTGCACATTTGTAGTTGGAAGTTACCTATTGATCAACTTGGCTACGAAAATAACGTCTAATATGCCATTGGAATAACGATTGAAATATTTTGACGAAGTAAAAGTTAGGTAACTTTATGAAAAAATGATTATGTTTGGTTCAATTTTGTTTATCCAGATACAGAGACATAGCTGATGTTTATGACACCAATGTCGATTGATATTAGCAAAACCTCTCTTACAAACGGGTTCAGCACATGTAAAACGTGTTTATTCCCTTACTATTCATTCTATTGTGGAGTGGGAGGCCTGTTCTTTTAATCCATTAGTTGTCTTGAAAGCAACATTTCCATAGACCATATTATTTCTATTTTATTTTTCTTTAGTTTTAATATTTGCATAACAGCCCATGATGTTCTTGTACAAGATACTTTTAATAAAATAAATAACAACGCACTCTATTCCCTGTTCACTAAACATGTCCTCTTCATATCCACTTCATTTATATATTAAGTAAGCAACTAATAACATTAAGTACCTGCTGTGTAAATGCTCAGATAGGTCTAATAAGCAGTATACGGAGTGTTTTCTATGAACAAAAGTTTTACTCCTCGCATTGTAGTCAATCTTATGCAACAAGCACCAAATTTTCAAAAACTATGAATAATGGCTGTACGAAACCTTTACCCAAATTGCCAAAATACCCTATGTCATTAAAAAAAGTTTTGTTAGTGTAGAGGTATCCACTTTGGAGAGATTATCTCAAATGAAAAAAAACAACGTCAAAAATTGAACAATTTGAGAATATCTCGTTGAGTTTAGGAATAGGGAAGTCCAATATAATCTGGCCACAAATGATGCGATAAATTCACTGGATGATTACTTGATTACCTTGTAAGTTCCAATATTAAATTCCTACTTCTGAAGTTGGACAAAGTGGCCCAGTTTGATGGGACACCTGTATATTAATGAACCATGTGTTTGCGAGAAATTACGTATCTAATACATAGTGGTTGACGGTGTGAACGAAATAAAACACGTGTTTGCCGATTGACATACTTGCACCATACTTGCAGTGTGTGTATATCCAGAGCTCAACGTTCATTATAAGAATCTTAAGTTCTTAAGAAGAACTAAACAGAATGAATAATGTAGGAAGCGTCTTCGTCTTCCCGTTTCTTTGTTGGAATTTTCGTTTTAAATCATATACTCATAAATTTAAACAGAAGAGCTCGAGAGCGGCGGATACGACACTTAAAGCGAAACATTCTTCTTCTTTTAAAATTTATTTTATGTGTGCCTTTTCCTTTTATAATCAGATTTATTAATAGCTGGCGATTCTTGTGATTTCATATAAGATGTTTTTAATGTACATAAATCTCTTCTCTGCTGCTAAATTAAGAACAAAATATGATAGGATTGTTAGGTCAATGTCTCTTGGTAGTAAGCGATTTCCCCATTTTATTTCTGAGTGTGTCTAAAATCAGAATTGGACAAAGTTTATATTTATTATATTCGTGATACATTCATGCCTTTATGAACAACGATACTTATTCATTATCGTGCAATATATTGCAAATATACAGTATTAAGCAAGAAAACACCAGCAATGACATCTGCTTTGTTGCAAATAAGCTAAAAAACTTACGATAAATCAGTAATTGGCTAGGTATAAGTTTAACTGTTTTATTTAATGTTACGCAATTGGCAAAACATCTTTATGAAAAACTCCTGACAATGGAATTTATCTTTTAATATATTAAAAGAATAAGTACAATTGAAAATAACGTCTGTATACACGATTATATCTGGAAACAGCATAATGTACATTAAATAATTTTGATTTTATAGTTATATACCTCTCAAAATTGCATAACAGGCATATGAATATTAAATACTGCTGTATGTTACAATGATAAAAACTGTAACCGTTTCAAAACAGATTTTATAAATCGATTTGCAAACCCGGTTTTAAAACCGATTTTTAAAACTAGTTACGGTTTTTGTTTTGAAGGCAATTAATTGCTACATCTACAACCAGTTTCACATAAAACCGGTTCCGATTCGCAGCACTAGTATATTCAAATAAGACAATTGTTAAATTAACTAAAAATTAGGTATATCCTACTAAAATAATTTTGTCAACATTATCTTAACAGTTTTTTGGACAGTTTTTCTAGTCGCTTAAGTTAAAGTATCCATTGAAGTGTTTATTTAGTAGCCAGAATTATCACATGTTTGTTATTGTTGGGTGGTTGAAGGTAAACGTTAATTGTTTTCCTTTAGTGTAGCAACGGGGTTTTCCCCATGGTAAATGTGTATCTCTGCGTCATAATGTAGAAGCAATACATGAAAGCTTATAAAGCCTCAACTTGGAAAGATGCATAACTTACATGTTTTGAAAGAGTGATGGTTTTTTACTGTAACAACTTATTTCATACCAGGCAATTGTGAATAAATATATACTTAATATCTATGGAAAATAACAGCGTCATCTATTTGGTTTAATGTAGATTATATATCACTAGCCGGTAATATAGATAACTAGAGTTGTACAAATGATATTCTGTCATTTCTGTCGGCGTGCTCAAATAATAATATTTTTTTTATCATCCAATCAGCATGAACATTTAAAGAATAAATCAACAACTACTGTACTCGTCGATATTATAGACAGTATTCTTTTTAATTTGGAACGTGCGAAAATTTGTAGCTTGAAAATTTGTCGAAAGCCTTTGATATAGTCGACCACAACATCTTATTAGATAAATTACAAAACTACGGTATACGGGGTACAGCATTAAGCCTTTCCAATTCCTATTTACATCAAAGTTCACAATATACAGAAATATCTCACGTCCATGAAAATGGTATTCTAGCATGTCATCTCTCAATGTTCAATCAAATATTTCAGTCGGAATCCACAGGGTTCGATCTTAGGTCCCCTTTTATTTGTACTGTTCATTAATGATTTACCCGCAGTTCCCGCAGAGTCTTGCACGAATTATACAAATCGCACAATAAATGAATTACTAACATTAGTAAAACTACATTATGAATTTTGAGCATAAGGATAAAGTAAATTTGTCGATAAATAATATGCACATCGATACAGTGAGTAGTTGTAAGTTGTTGAGTCTGATAGTTGATTGTTTTCTAGACTGCAAGCCGTATGTAAATAGTGTTATTTCATTCATCAATTGAATTCGGCAATTTAGTAGTAATATAAAAAAAAAATATGTGATCTTCCTTCATCATTAGAAATCTTATATCATACCTACTTTGGTACACATTGAAATTATGGTTTGGTTTTTGGGGAGCTGGTGTAATCACTAAACAAATCCTATTATTACAAAAAAAAAACCATCCGAGTAATAAACAACTTATTGTCTAGAGAATCTTGTTGATATTTTATATTTAATTAAAAATAATTAATATCCCAACCATATAGTTTTTTTTATCTTGAGACAACGGAATATCTCTAAAACACTGCATCAAATCAAAAAAAATCTTAATAAGATTTATTATAATGTAGGGGGCTCACTGAGTGGTGCCGAACTCGATCCCCCATCTAACTCCCCCTCCCCACTAGAGTGGGAGGGGGGATAACTTTCAAATATTAAATGGGAACCCCTCATTTTGTATTGCAGATTCGGATTCTACGCCATCGAGTATGTACTTTTTGTTTGAAACTTTTTTTTCGATTCGTAACAGATTGCCCTGTAATCACAAAAAAACATGATTGTGAACGTCTAGAAAAAATACACAAAAAAGAGAAGCAAGCAAACATGATTTTGTGGGATCGAGTTAGGCACCATTCAGTGAGCCTCCTACATTATAACAAATCTTATTAAGATCTTTTTTTGATTTGATGCAGTGTTTTAGAGATATTCCGTTGTCTCAAGATAAAAAACTCACCCAGTATAATTTATAGATTCAAACCGTATCAATATATGTGCATAATAATAAAAGTAAATTCCTTACGAATTCACAATCTCATGAATACAATACAAGAAATCCACATTTCGTTCGCTGTGACCTGACTAAAAGTCAAGTAAATTTCATTAATCGCACATAATTAATAGCATAAAAAAGTATAACTCTTTACCTGATGCTTTGAAAGGAACTTGTTTGTTTTAAGTCGCAGTTAAAGAAATTTTTAAGTACGCAAAACTCATCTAGTTTTTATTCACTAGATGAGTTTTCCCTTGAATAGTATTAAACAGTATTAGAATTTCCCTTATGACCGCGTAGGGGGCCCTCGGATACCCGAGTGTGTTTCTTTTATTTTCTTAACGTTGCTTAAATTAACTTTATGTACTTTAATATTTATATTTATGTTGTATTTTATGTATTATTTATGTTTTTCAACACCAATATCATTGAAATAAACAAATCAAATCATATTATGTCATTGTAACCCTATTGTTGGAAATAGTTATTTTGCTTCTAAAAAAATATATATGTATTTTAAATCTAAACAACTTATTAATCACCCATATTTGTTTCAAATTTTTTTTTGAAAATGTTCCAAACAGTTAAGAATGTGAAAAACAAAACTGCACCTGTTGACACCTCCCTCCTAAATTAAATAAGTAAATATATGGAGTAAAGAAGTTTAATGAGTGTTTATAGTAAATGTTGATATAGTATTTGAACCTACTCGCCTGAAAGATATTTGTTATTAAGTGTTAACGTCAAATTGCTATTTAAATTGCAATAAATTAGTATTTTTTTTGGTTGAAAACATTGTTTTTATCCGTATATTTAAAAAGATAAGATTTATAAATAAAAATGCATATCCGATAAATATTGCCATAAATATTTTCGGATTCGCTAAATAACCATTATATTTTTTAATGAAAAAGAATTAGCATCTAATACAAGTAATTTAAACAACAGCGGAAGTAAAAAATAAAGTATATAATAACACCATAGTTTACATAATAGCTATTGTTAATTTGCACGGAGTATATAGCATAAAGTCCAGCAATGCGAAGAAAATTAGATACCCGCATTACTTTCCTATAAAGAATGTGAAGTATGTTGTGATTGTTGACCATGTCCAATTTTACAACAGGTCTTTACTTTACCATTCTGGTTTAATTAGTGCGCTCATTTAACATTACTTGGGCACGTTTATTCTTCCAAATTGTACATTTCGGTTTTTAACTACTATTACATTGCAATTTTGTTCTTGCCTATTTATATATACACTGAGACAAATAGATCGCAGAAATTTTCTTTGCATTGTTTGCTTAACCTAACAACTGCTTTTTATTCTAATTAATTCTTTTGGTAGATTTAACATGAAATAGTTATTTATTTTACCCAGAGCGCTCATTGCCCTAACAATATAGAAAGATTAAAATAAAATTATAATGTTAAAAACATTGTCAAATCTACATAATTATTTACAAACATTATTATTTGATTGTATTTAATCAAAAATTGTTGAATCTCTATTTTTTTCTTAACTTAACACATCTCTCAGTGTCCGTATCTGATAACACAGTCTACAGTGTATATACTGCTGCAATTAAATACCAATTTCGTCATATATAGTAACTGTAAATTTCGCAAATATAATACATTATATCATATAGAACGCACAGATACCTCATGTCTGGAGTTTGCCATCTCTGGCGCCTTCGTGTTTTTCTAAGAAGTGCTTTGAGTGCATCCATCAACAGTAATCGCTAGTGGTATCATTTACCATCAATAAAGTGGATGTTAAGTTATGCATTCTATAGTTTCTTCGGATATATATAAATACAAGTTGAGTAGAAATACCGGCTGTACTTGTTAGAATTCAAAATATCAATGTTAATGGACAATGGACAACTTAGTTACCACTTCATCAGAGATAGGCAGTAATTAAATTAGATACAAAATTGAAATGATGATAATTTAAAAGTAATTTTCGTGGTGGGGAAATGGAGGAGAGTGATAAACTACAACAGAACAAATATATTATAACCCCAAAGTTGCATATTGAAATATGTAATTTGGCTGCTTTCTAATTGTCACATATTTTAAACACATAAATACGTACAGGGTTAGTTAAAAGTATTATATGTCGTACATGAAGACGGCAATTATTGTCGTTAATCTCAATTTTAACTTTAAAAACTTTAACTTTTTAAATTTAAAATTAACATAATTGTCTAATGTTCAATACAAAAGTTTTTATCCATATTAAGAAGTATTAATTTTCTTCTTCATTACGTGTACCCGCCTAATTTTTTTTTAAATGAGAGCTTGTATATTTTACTCTACCATTCGAGTTTTTCTCTTTATAGCATTTTTAAAATTTATTTTAATAATAATGTTTCCAAGGATAAAACAAATGAATAACTAACACTAAGTAAATTAAACTGCTCAGATGTATAATGGAATCTTGACATTATGAGCTCAATTACGAGAAAAACATTGAAATTTAGCAGAATAAAAAATCGGAGATAGATATTGAAAGTAGACATGATGTTTCAAAACATAATAAGCAGAAACAAAGTTATATAAAGAAGGGTGTATATATAGATTTACTTACCTTTTCGCTACACTGTATAGTTTAAAATATTCGATTATATATGATTGTATCATATAAAAATGTTGTAGAACATACTTATTCTTTTTGAAATGATCAATAGAGTTAAAATCAAGGATTTATTGAAGCCTTTCGTAACACAATGTACAGGCTGAGTTTTTTTTTATCTTGAGACAACGGAATATCTTTAAAACACTGCATCAAAACAAAAACAGATCTTGATAAGATTCGCTATAATGTAGGGGGCTCACTGCGTGGTGCCGAACTCGATCCCCCACCTAACCCCCAGAGTGGAAGGGGGAAAACCTTGAAATCTTAAATGGGATTCTCCATTTTGTATTGTAGATTCGGATACTACGCCATCAAGTATGTAGTTGTTGTTTGAAATTTTTTTTTCGATTCATAGCAGATTGCGCTGCAATTGCAAAAAACATGATTGTGAACGTCTAGAAAAAATACACAAAAAAGAGAAGCAAGCAAACATGATTTTGTGTTTTTTTTATTTTAACATAAACTAACATTTCAAAAAGCCATGTGTTCGAAACTGTACCCCTCCACTTCGATACATTTATTTATTCGCAATACTTTATTCAGTACTTGACAAGCTGTGAATACTTACACATTTAATATTTCAAAGTTGTCTCCTCTCCCACTCGGGGGAGGGAGGGGGTTGAGGTGGACGATCAAGTTCGGCACTATTCAATGAGCCCTGCTACATTATAACAAATCTTACTGAAATCTTTTTTTGATTTGATGCAGTGTTTTAGAGATATTCCGTTGTCTCAAGATAAAAAACTCACCCTATATAATTGTCAATATGATTCTGTAAAAACTAGCTTTGAGTTTTATGTAATGTACACTCAGAGAAGTACCTGCATTGAGTTAACTGAAATTTAATTAATTTGACAATACCGTATGGTTGTATATGGCGAACTAAAATTTTTGGTTGCAAAAACAAAAAAAATGTTAGGTATTTGTTGTTAGTACAACAAATTTATTATGTAGTTAAGGGAGTCGCCCTTTCAACGATAAGGGCTTCTGTCAGATATTTATCTGGTAAATATATACTTGTACTAGATTAATAATTTATAATCGTATTTACCTTGCTATTTCTACTAAACATGTTCTGTTACTAGAATGAAATATGAGAAGCGCCATCTAGGGAACAATTTCTGTAATGCATGTTAAGTATTTAACGTGTTTTCTGTATTTTTATGTTTCTTCAGTTTTCAAACCCAAAACATAATTTAATTTAATGTTCTAGATTTGCCTATGCAAGCGTATTTTTAGTAGAATGGAAAGAAACGTGTTAACTTTCTAGTAATATTAAAGGAACCATTTTCATTGAAACTTTAATTTAAGTAAACAGATTCAAGCTAAGTTCTTTCTTCATAGAACTTGAGAAATTGCTTTGGTTTATCTCAAATTTTTGCCGTAATAGCCAAAAAAAATTAACAAAGAACATTTTGTCAATAAAACTTTTCTGAGTGTAGTGAGTTATTTAGCTATTTTAAGGTTATTAGCTCTTATTATATATACATTATGAAATATGGCGTTGAAAAATTAACTTACCTAATATTATTAAATGCTTATTATAGAAATGATGTTAGCTGAAAAAAAAATAAACCTCCTCTTGAATTTATTCGTGTAGAAAACAAACTAATTTACAATATATTAATCTACAAAATTTAAGTCACGGTTTGTTAAAAAGAAAATACTTGATTCGTAGAAAGTAATTTATTTTTTGGAATATTAATTATTTCCTGGATAAAACCAGTAAATATAATCGCCTATATCTGCAAAATCGTCTTCCTTTCTGTATACATATTTTCCGAAATCAGTGTATTTTACTCTATTGTAATAATTTGAATACATAAAGTTACCAATAATTAAATTGTCTGTATTGCATTGAATATCAAAAGCGATGCACACCGGATATTCTTCTTTCCAGGGCACTTTTAAAGCATATGTCTCACCAATATAAATATAGTTTTCATACACTTGTTTCCAAAATTTTCGCAGACATTTACACGCCCACGGATTGGGATAGATGTATATTCTACCCAAAGAAGTAGCGTTTTGTAGTAAAATGGAATTTATCATGTTCAAGCTTACATCAAGTTTTTCTAATTTATCAGTAATAAACTTAACGTTTGTTAAGAAATTACCAGGTAAATACAATTTTCTTAAACAACATTGTTTTGAAAATGTACTTTCCTCGATGTAGTGAATTTTGTTGAAATCTAATTTTAACGTGATTAACTCGATCAAACCGTCAAATGTATTAGACGTTAAAGAAGAAATTTGATTATGCGTGATTGCTAGTGCGATGATTTTCGTATTATTGAACCAACTTGAGTTGATCGTCTTCAGTTTATTATCACTAAGACACAAATACGTCAAATTCATGCCACGGAAAGATTCATCATCGATATGAAATATTCTGTTTGAGCTAACGTCAATTACAGATAAGTCGTGGGTGTTAAATACGTCCTTTTCAATTATTTGTATGCGATTTCTTTGAGCGTTAATTCTTTTCAATTTAGGTGTTGACTCTGAAAATCCTGGTTCTATTATATGGATACCGGCGCCGTTAAGTCCAACTTCCCGTAAATCTGTTAAATTGCGAAATGTTCCTCTTGCTATTTTGTATGCTTTCGTCAGTAAAGTTAGACTGTCAATATCATCATCATTTTCAACAGTTTCATTGTATATGTAATTTCTTTCTGTACTATTGTATATCCCAGTGCCAAATCCGAGTTTGCAGCTACATTGTTGCACTAAATACACTATTATTGTTACAACTAAATATTTGTTAGTATTCATTTTATTCGAGAACTTCCAAAACGCCACAATTTCACTTTTACTTAAACTGTATGACCACTATAATAACTGTTTAATTTCACAATGCTTATTGCGCAGAGTTCTTGTAATTCAGAAATGTGATACAAGTGCATATAACGTTGACTATTAACTAACACTATTCTGATTAATAATTAGGTATACATTATCACTCTTTCCGTTATTCTTGTGACGTATTTAAGATAAGGATGGGATGTGGGGAAGCTTGAGAATTAAAGCACAAATTATCATTTATACCTACGTTGTCTTACTATAAATTTTTGTATAATTTTTCTGGTTATAAGTACGGTAAATTATTGTTACATTTTATATACAGGTCGTCCAAAAAGCACGATTGATATTTTTTTCTTTCTTTTTGACTTAACGCATTCAGTATAAAAAGAAAAAGCATAGTATATTAAACCACAGCTTTCATAAAGTGTACGAGACCAAGTTTGGAAAACGAAGTTTCCCCATGGTCGAGTGCGACAATAGCATATTAAAACACTAGTGATACAATGATGTTTGTTGGAATGGAAGTATAAGTTCACGTGTAGCGGCAAGTGATTCATTGTACGAGTATCACAACAGTCATTGATTGTAACACGTGTTTTTTGGTCCAGATCCCGTATGTGGGATTACTAAGGATTCCACACGTGTTTTTTGGTCCAGATCCCGTATGTGGGATTACTAAGGATTCCGCAAGAAGGGAGATCTGGACCTGGTTAGATAAAGAGAGTACAAAGAAATTGAGGTCGACTGAAGGTCAACTCCATACCAAGGTGCTAATAGGGCATGGGGATGCTGGATTCTCTGATAATCTACTCAGGCGCTGCAAGAAAGAAGCTAAAACCATTACTGGGCTGGTAACTGGACACTGTCCCCTGAAAAGGCATCTATACAACACAGGTCGAGTAAGCAAACCGTGGTGCAGAATATGCAAATTGCAGGAGGAAACGAGTTTACATGTAATCTGCACATGTGAGGTATTGAAGGTACTCAGGCAGAAATATTTCGGGAGAGATCTATTGGAGCCCTCGAAGGTTCTCAAGTCCCCACTGGGCAAGATACTGGGCTTTATAGAGAACACCAAGCTGCTCGAATGGAAATAAGAGACTTAATAGGAATGGTACAATGAGCACCTAGCTCAAGTGCCCGGACTTTAGATGCTCACCCTAACTTAATCATGAGTGAATGAATGATGTTTTTATTCTATTTTTCTATTTCGCTTTAAGCTACGTTTATTTATTACTTTAAACGGGATTTCTTATCTATGCCGCGAACTTCAATGTTTCCATGTTTGAGATACGATTCTTGCGGCATGTGCAAAGTCCTTGCAAAAGCCAATACAAAAATGTCAAATGTAAAACGTCAAACCACGAGCTGCACTAACAACTCAATAAAATGTCACCACAAAAAGCGTCACAAAGTAGACTGTTTTTGTGCAAAATAGCTATGCCCAAAATGCTCATTGAACTCCTCAGAAATCGTATATAAAAAGAGGTTTCACATATTTAATAATTGGCGTGAACAAAATAATATACATAACAGAAAATATAATAGGGTATACTTCGAACTAATGGGACAATCATGTTAAATGTTAGAAGTAATATGCTTAAACGTTCTTCCTACGGCTATCAATCTTTTAAAATAGATAATACAAAAATAGATATACAAATTCATTCACATAACGAATGACGATGACACTCTTTTTAATGAAACTGTTTTTCATATAACAATCGTATAGTTTACAATAATTTTGAATTTTAGATTGCGCTAATTATGAGTTATTGTGCACATAGGGAAAGAGTTAACTTTGATGTTAACACATCATTTCGACTGATATGACACATATCTATGAAGAGGCTACAATTCTTGTATCGATCTTTCGTACAATACAGTATTTATCACGGTTATTTGCCAGTTATGGAGTTATTTTCGTAAAAAAATATGCAGGAATGCCATCAAACCACATAACCCACAAGCGATTTTCATAAATTATCGGTCTGGAAGGTGTACCACTCAACTAGTTGGCATAACTAAAATTAATTGTTAAAGATCCATCGCAACATTTTTGCAGCTCCCCAGCAGCGAACTCTTCACGGAGTTTTAGATATTCATCTGCCATTTGGTCGATCGTGGGTAGATTAGATTAGGGTTAGGGTGGCTCATGGACCTGTTTCACGGCGACTTTTTCAAATCTATTGAGATACCTTTTTTTCCTAGAAGGTATTCTCTAATTTTGCCCCTTTAATTAAACCTATCATTTTTGAAAGCGACTTCTTTGTGTAGCTGGTAGATGTTGGGTTCTCCACGCTCATTACAAGAAACCTATCCTCGCTAGTCCGTCAGATTGAAACACCATGCGAACTCTTGATAGAATCTACAATTAATCTAGTGTCATCTACCAGGCCTGCGTTATACATACCTATTTAGTCTACAGTGACCACTCAGCAGAACTACTATGATTTTATGTAATTTCGACATTCTTCTTATCTTTACTCATAGGGTCTTTAGTAGATTCAGGCGTCAGTTTGTTTAGAAACTCTTCTGCCCCAATGATTTTGCTACCACGCTTTGGACTCATTGTGTCTCAATTCATTGGATCAAGTCCAATGAATGACGTTGACAAACCTTGCCCCACCACATCGTCCACCGCCTCCTTTCCCTTCACGTTCGAATGACTGGAAACCCGGGCCAATGTTAACTCCCTTTGGGTGTCTACCTCATTTAGGACGCTTACACAGTCCCAAATCGTGGGTAACAATAAAACGCCATGTCGATCTTGTCGATAATGATCTAAAATAATATTTATATTTTAGGAAATTAGGCATGACATGCTCTTGAACGTTACATTCTCATTTAAAGATGTACACAAACAATAGAAACTTTTATAATTTTTTATCGTTATTTATCTTTATTTTTATAATTTGTGATCTACTGTTCGACTACTTTAGCATCTATTCCATTTTTTTTTTGTTGCACAGGCAGTGTGCCGTAGTACAGATTTATTAGCGTTCAGCGAATTATCATAGTTCAGCCGAATTAAATTGAGCCTGATATCCTTTTTTTTCGCTTTATTTATGAGGTTTGTAAGTAATATTAAATCCAACATTACACTTATATTAGTGAAAAGGGAAATAGAAATAAAATAAAATAACAACGGCAGATTCTAACTAACCTAAGAATAGTAAATAAAGCACCTATTCGTCGTAAATAGTATATTATTGAAAAAATATTCATGTTCGGGGTATTTGTTATTCATTAATTTATACTTTTCATTCAACTCCATGCGACAGTAATAATCGTCGGGTAAAAGTTCTTGGGAGGCACTAATTTTGACGATCGACACTTATTCTGATGTAAAAGTTTTAAAGCTTTTGCATTATTATTATATACGCGAGCAATTTGTTTAGATGTCATGTTAGGATTATGCACAAACTTATTTCGATATCACTGAAATTTTTCGCTAGGACATTTTTATTTTTCTTATTTATTAATGTAAACGTTGTTTAAAAACGTCGCACTGTATTACGAATAGTAGTCGCGCTAAGTGATATTTCGGTATAATTTACTGCAAATAAATCATGTGTAACTCCTACTGAAACTCCTCGTAAAATTGTTTCACAATAAAAAGTTTTTTTTCAAGCATATAATATTCAATTTTTTTTATAAAATTACTGACCGCGATCAAAACTTACTAATCGTTATAAAATTCGAGGAAAGTACTTGTACCCTAATATCCATCAACGCAACGCCTCGTTAAGAAATGAGCGCAATTAATCGAACGCCGGCTAAACTGCAAGTGAATTTACGCTTATTATTACCCATGCCTAACTAGTCATTCCCCTCGCCCCGTAGTAGACGGAATGAGGACTATTTTGAATTGATTTAATTTGAAAAGATTGATCTGGGGATAGCAATTTGTAGTAGTTAGACAAAGGCTAGAGAATAGCGATTTGTGCTTGTCTTTAGACAGAGATAGCATACATATTGGAGACGGTAAATTGAAGTGTATATCTGATACGCAACCGCTCAGCAGAATAGCCTGGGTATTTCTCGACTTTTTTAACTAATAGAAATCTTATTTTTCATCCTTCTCTTATCGTATCACGGCAATTAACAGGGGTCGAAAGTACGCTCTTGGTAGAATTTGTTTTACCATGAGCTATTTGACTGGTAACGTGAAAACTGTTAAGTTTAGGCAAAAATTGAACGGGAAAATCAAACTTCATTCAGCGAGAGAAGATGTCCGTCGTTCATAAGTTGTACATTATTTTATTATAATCATGAATCTCGTGACAGTAATATATTAAATATTAAAGTTTAAATATTCGTATCAAATAGAAGTAGTACACGTACTGAGAGAAAGGCTATGTCATATATCACAGTGAGTTATTTAAAGTTAAATTTCAAGAAATATTACATCAAGTTACAAATTGAAATCCTCAAATGGTATGATAAAAATGTGAAATATTTCACATTAACTGTCTGATTTTTTTAGGGATATATTTAAAATAGAAGAGATAATATTTTGAAAGAGCTGATGCACATCGGGGAAACGTAAATAAAAAAAAAACCTTCAAACTTCGCTCAGAGTTTTAGTTGCATCTTTTCGCTAAAATAATCTAAAGAACCTACCACCGGAAAAGAAAAAAACTTAACAGAAAATACTATTTATTTAACATTATTAGAAACAAATAACATTTTTACGTTACACTGGTAACAATTACTTCATCTCTAAATCTAATGAATGCTAACATTAATAGTGCAATTCGTGTTATTGACATAGATTCTATTATCAGGAATGAATATTTGCTTGAATGAAAGTTAATTTCTTGGAAGAGTTGCACTTGTAAGTTGTAAGATAGAATGCCGCATATCACATGCGAGCGAAATGCATTTATGTAACTCGTGGAAAAGTATCCTTCTCGCATATAATGATGCATTTCTCTTACTCATAATATTTATTAATATAGGTACTATTGTTCTCAGGAAATAAACTGTTCTAGTTTTCTTGCGTTCTGTATATTTGTATTGGCATTGACCTCGACTTATTTTTAGAGTTACTATTACAGCAGATAAGAATGGCTACTACCATAATTTGCTATTTCCAGTTTAAAGTATACCAAAGAACTAAATCACCAAGATCTACGAAATCATCTTCCTTGTTGTATGCATATTTCCCGAAATCTGTATAGTTAGTCTGCTTGTAGTAATTTACATGCATAAAATTTTTAACAATTAAATTCTCCACATTGCACTGAATATCGAAAGCGATACATATGGGGTATTCTTCTTTCCATGGTACTTTTAAAGAATGTGTTTTCCCAATAGATATATCTTTCTTATACAACTGTTTCCAAAATTTTCGTAAACATTTACAGGCCCATGGATTGGGATAGATAGATATATTTTTTAAGCTGGGTGCATCTTGCAGTATGATGGAATATATCCTGTTCAAGCTTACATCAACTTTTTCTAGTTTGTTGGTAATTGCAAAATTAACCCCACTTAATGAATTACCGGATAAATACAAATTCCTTAAGCAACACTGTCTTGAAAATGTATCTTCGTCGATATTGTGAATTCGGTTAAAATTAATTTTAATGTGACTAGCTTGGATAGACCGTTAAATGTATTCGACCTTAAAGAAGAAATTTGATTGTGAGTGATTGCTAGAGCAGTGATAGTCGTATCCTGGAACCAAGTTGAGTTGATCTTTGTCAGTTTATTGTTGCTAAGGCATAAGTATTCTAAATTCACACCGTGGAAAGCTCCGTCATCTATATGAGTTATTCTATTTGAACTGATGTCGATTGTACGTAGGTTTAAAGTATCAAACACGCCTTTTTTAACGATTTGAATTTGATTTCTTTCTGCTTTAAATATCTTCAACTGCGGCGTGAGCTGTGAAAATCCAGGTTCTATCACTTGAACGTCGGCGTCATTAAATCCAATTTCATGCAGAAATGGTAAATTGCGAAATGTTCCTTTTGTTATTCTTGGCGTTTTGCTCCTTAAGATAAAGCGCTGTATGTGACTATTTACAACACATCCATCGTATAAGTAAGTTTCTTCCTTATTATCGTATGTTCCACTAGCATATATATGTCGAAACGAACCGTCATTGCATATGCTGCTACAGTTTCTTATCAAACACACTATCACTATAATAACTAAGTGTTTATAACAAATACACATTTTTATGCGAAGCTGTTGTAACTTTACTTTTATATCTTTTAATTAAACTGAATGATGATTGATCAGAGTTCAAAATGACGAGGTATACATATACAGAAGAATGTCTAAAAACTTTGAGCTTGCAAGCAAATTGAGGAAGACACGATTAGTATGCGGTAGTTACGCTATCGACTGACTCTTTATGATCCCGCAACAAATTATCAGAATGGGAAGTGGGAAAATTGTTAATCAAATCGTAAATTATTTGTAGATTGTTGTAGTAAATAATACGGGATTTACCGTATTAAATATTTTTTTTTTATCATACTGGAAACCTAAATAAGAATTGTCTATGCAGGCCCGGACTAGCTCCTCCTGGGACACTCGGATAGGTGCTGAAAAGGGGCTCCCTGCTGGGGATTCTCAGAGAACGGGAAGTTCCGCTCCAAAGTTTTTGAAAATTATGCACTGTGTGTATTGGCTCTTATAAAGTATTTAAACTAAATCTACATTATTTTTTATATAAAAAAAAAACAATGTTTTGCAGTTTTGCTTTACTAACTCTTTATCAAACGCGATACACTTGAAACAAACAGTTTATAATCGATAAATTACAACACACAATTTGTGACCTTAAAAACAATTTAAATGCACGTTTGAATTATCCCCTGCATCCACACAGACAGATACCAATTTCACAGTTGAGGCTACTACACAGACTCAAATTTTAATATCTGAAAGGGGGAATCAAACATATCTGTCCAATACTCTAGTAAAACCTATTCTAACTGGCAAACAAAATTAGCCTACACCATCTATGAGCGAAGCACCTAAAATCCTGTTGTTGGGTGACTCATTTTCGCGATATGGCTGATGTCGTTGGTGATGTATTTGGGGATGCATACCATGTCGAATCCATTTTTAAGCCTAATGTGAAGTTAGAGGATGTTGTTAATGATATATCTGCATTGTCGAACGACATTTACAATGAAGACTACGTATTTTTGTGTGCCAGCAGTAACAATGTTTTACGAGGGCTGTCCTTAAATTATCTAAAACGAACTGTTTGTTTTTGCAATATCATGCAATACTATATTGTTCTAGCAAACTTATTTACAACAAATACGCGTATGAATTTAATTGCAAGTTATATAATATCATCGATTCTGTAAAAGCTTTTCAATCTATCATATTTGTTGATGTTAATCAGTTACTGTCAAGTGAAGGTTTGGCACATCGAGGATTTCACTAGAATAAATCTTGTAAATACGCTACCCAGTGAACCAAATTCAAATTTCCCACAATTATTTTTAGTAACTTCAACATTAGAGCATGAAATTACCTACGATTTTGTATTACATTAATAGTTATTTGAATACCTTTAAGTTGAAGTTACTGAAAATAATTGCGGGAAATTTGAATTTGGTTCACTGGGTATTATGACAAGCGCGTTTGAAATTATCATGGAATTACCTTATTGGAATGCATTGGAAAGTTATTGACCAGCAATTCACATAAATTATAATAATTTAATTTTATTAAATTCTACTCTCCGACTCTGTAAACCACTCTGAAGCTGAAAAAAATATCATAAATTTTCATCCTGCAATAACACAGATGATTGTTTCGTAGTGCATCAATGCTTACCCTGTGATTCTGTGGATCATTCCATTAGCGCAGACATCAGTCTATGAGTCGGACTTTGTTATTTCCAGAACGTGCGCGGTTTACGTACAAAGGCTGCCGAGTTCGCGTCGAGTGTCAGTACATTATTCTTTGACTTGGTTGGATTGGTTGAGTCATGGTTCTGGCGCTTTGTTAGCAGTTAGAACCTGTGTTGACGCTTGCAACTTACATTTGGAGTCTGTGTTTCGGGACTTTCCTCCTATTGACATTGTTGGCATCAAGTGTAGTGTTAAGTTCAGTGTATTTCATGTTATAGTTTTATACATTCCCCCTCGCATTACAGTGCTGGATTTTTAAGGATTTTTTGAATTATTTGATCAGTATATATCAAGCCTTCAAAATGTTGTCATCATGGGGGATTTTAATTGTAATCAATTTACTTTCAATAATACTTCTGACACTAAAACTAACATATTAGCATCCTTCTTGGAAGCACTTAATTTTAATCAATTTAATAATGTGTACAATGTCGATAATAGATTACTAGATTTAATTATCTCTGACTTGCAATGTGAGATTCTACACGATACTTCTCCATTTGTGAGAGAGGATAATTATCATCCAGCTTTAATTGTAAATGTTTCTATTAGATCAACTGTTACTTCTAACTTTAAACCCGAAAACAAATAAGTCATATAACTTTAAGAGGGCTAACTTTACAGATATGTACAATTCATTGTGTCATATTGAGTGGGGTGTCTTGGGCGCTGTCTCTGATGTGAACACCATGTGTGATGTTTTTAATGATGTTCTTTATTCTATGTTTAATCAATATGTACCTACTTATAAAGCTGTATCCATAGATATCCTACCTGGTACACCTCTGACCTAATTTTTATATTAAACGTAAGCATAAATACTACGACCAGTATAGACGTTGTAGAAATTCGAACGCAATGCTCAAGTTTAGATATTTACGATCTTTGGTCAAAAAACAAATTAACCATGCTTATAAAAATTACCTTGATACTGTGGAGAACTCTATTATACGAAATCCTAAGCAATTTTGGAATTTCGTGAGAGATCAGAAAAAGCAAAGTCGGATACCGGGCAGGATGTTTTATGATGACGTCGCACTGAGTTCCCCTCAGGATATTGTGAATGAATTTGCAAACTTTTTCCAAAGCGCTTATGTTTCGTCTAATGTCTATCATAATTTGAATGATTTTCTAGATCTTAACCATATCCATATTGATCGTGTAACCGAGGATTATGTCATAGCTACTACCAAAAAATTAAAAGATCGCTATACTGCTGGTAGCGATCAAATTCCTTCTTTCAATTTTTAATAATACTACGCATATGTACTAGCTGTTACTACTAGCCACTCGCTAAAATTTTTAATTTAGCGCGGCCTACATGTATTTATTTATACATATTAGTGATGTAACGAATATTCGCATGTTTTTGAATATTCGCATTCACATTCGCATTCGCATTCGCAATAAATATGCGAATATTGCGAATATCGAATTATCCATTTTAACAGGTAACTTTTACCTGGAAAAAAAAAATAATATTCAAATTCATTGAAATCCTAAAACAACCTTTTGAGCACACATTTGCAGTTTACATTAGAATAACCATCAATAACCTTAAAACTAATAGTATAGTTGTAAACTGAAAACAAATAGATGACGCTAGTAAAGTTAATATTTGCATTCATCACTAAAGCCAAAGTGGCGACAAATAACGTGAGAAATAAATAATATTTTTTTCTGGGTAGATACTTATATACAGGGTGTATCTGATATAGAGGTAAATATACTAATATGTAGTAGCTGTAATCATATACAATCAAAAAGTCTTAATGCACAGGGATCTATCTGTAAGCATTAACGAGAAAAAAAATATTTTATAAATGCCGGCCGTGGGCTAGAGCCGCATCTGCGCCTAACCTAAATGCTGTCCCGAGTATACCCCCACATACCACTATCATTCAGCCATTACCGCTGTTAGTTTTGTGTGGATCGCCGCTTGGAGTGCAAGCCACGTCGAACATTTTATTTAAATTCTTCTCGTCTCGAAAAAACGATGCTTTTCAGAACCATCATGATTTCATATAAAGGAAATCGAAGGTTGATGCATCGGCAAAAGCGCGGGAATGCATAGATTCATTTTCGCGCGACACCATAGTAAAAAGGCGTGTTTGCAAATTTTCTGTATCTACATTTATTTCTGTGTAATTCGATTTTGCGTTATATGATTAAATAAATCCAAAAGAAATAACTCAGATTCATGTGGTACCGTTTATTAACAACTAACTCTCGATTCGACAAAGCAAACGAAAAATATTTACGTTTTTTGTAACTACTGAAGTTGCATATCCGGTGAAACTCGAACGTCTTATCAGGATATTAAAAATAGTACTTTATAGACTTAGGTAGAATGCTCTTAACAAAAAAGGAATGTTTATTTTATAAAAAGAAATTTAAAATGCCTCAGTTTTGCTATTTTTACAAGGGCACACTGGCCGATTGGCCTTTATTTATTCAGAATGACATTAAATGAACTTACGGCATACCATTAAGAATACTGAATGAGTGCAATGTATTTATACATAATACCACGTTTAGCGGGTGCTTAACATGACGTTTCCTTGCATCAGGCCCGGACTAAAGAATTTTTGGCTCTAAATTTTACTTTTTTGTTATTCTTTAATGATAAAATCCGGTTTCGGTGGGTTTGTGCTCTATATGTCGTGTAGTTAACACCCAAGCAAAATTTACTTTTTTATTTGATATACCCTGTATATATATTAACATACGTTTAGTGTACTGCGTAAAATAACTGGTAAAATAATGTATTTTGCAAGTTTGTAAAATGCAGAGAACTTTTTCTATTTTTCTTTTCTAAAAAGCAACTCTAAACAACCTATTTTTTACATTTTTTACAACTAATCAAGAGTCGATTTAATGAAAAAAAATAATTGGTTCTGTTTTCAACTAAATTCGGACCACTGTGCAATGGCGTAAAGAGGCTAGGTAAAGAAAAAGGTGCTACTTTTACTAAAACACTATATACTAATAACATCTCACAAATTGTTATTTCTTATCACTTTCAAAACAACGCTGACGAGACTTTTTCCTTAAACCTGTCCCAGAATTGAAATAAGTTGTGCTTTTCACAGGATAAATTTTTTCGAAGTCATTTTATAGTAATGTGTAACCACTGTACTTAAGGTAAGTACTTACGGTCAAACAGAATCAGTTCTTCAATCCTCTTATAATGAATACGAATAATAAGGAAACACATAAATATGATACATATAGATAATATAACTTCATTAAATACCAACCACTTTTAGGCAATAACCAATTTGTATGTGCGCAGTTTACTCCAAATGAAATAAACAACCACGCAAGAAAATAAGCCAATAGAAATCTTGCTATCCACCTGGTACATTACCTATTATTGACTTTTTAGGATCAAATACTACAGCTATGAAAAATAAATAAATAAAAATTGGTGAAATTTTTGATATAAGAAAATTGTTATTTCAAAAATATGATACGGGACATTCCAAATATTAATTTTATTTGGTGACAATACAAATTTCTTAATAAAAATTTTATCAAAATCTTTTTCCTCCGTGTACTACACAAGGGGTAGACTTTCTAACTTTGGTAAAACTTTACAGGATTTTTGCAGGGCCGTTCAGTATGCATTCTTATGCAACGAGTCTTTGTACACGTCGAAAAATCGACTTAATATCGACTAGATTATATATGCGTTTCTACGAAATATTATTGTTTAAATTTTAAAACATTACTCTATAAACAAGCATTCTGAAATAATTGATGGTTTACGGGCAAAAGTCACACTGTGTCAACTATAAATAAATTAAAATATCAATCAAAAGGATATAGTAGTAGAAGAATGAAGTAAAAATTATATAAATTATATAAAATGTAAATGAGTTCGCTAAGTATATGCATCTGATAATATTTTTATTTTTAATATAAACGAAATTAGTTATTTCAAATGTTTATTTTTTAAAATTATTGTTATTGATTCTCTAAATTCGTTATAGGGACACCATCATTTTTCGCATAAAAGCACCTGTTTTTGGAGAAATAAGAAAAAGAGAAAAAATGGGGAGTATCCCATCTCCGCTTTCCATTATGAGGTTTTTGTGAAGATAGGCTACACCATCTTTGAGGCAATGTAATCAGATTGTGTTAAAAAAAAGTTTTTTATATCTGTTATAGTTTCGGAGATATTCGAAAAATTAAAAAAAAACCGTGCAACTTTGGGTGGGGGCTGTAGTACTTCTACCTTGGTTCTCTTTCAGGTTGTAAATTTTAGGGAAATCGAAATTTGATCGTTGCCGGTATTCCTTTGTAAGTAACAGTCCTAGTAATCCAGTCACAAGAAGCGTTTTGATCGGTATGTAACAATTTTATTTTTCAAAAGTTTTCGTAGTGTTCTTACTTGGTAGTCCGTAACAACCGCTGTATTCCTTACCTACTACAGCTAGATGACTACAATGCCTGTTCAACCACGTGCCAATTCAGCTACATGGTACTTAATTGGAATTTGCAGAAATAAGTCCGTAACGCTAAAAAACTTTGGTTTTTGCTGCATAGTAATATAATATATCATTAATATTACATTGACGAATGGATGTAGTGTTGTGTACTGACTGAATTGAAACTGAAAAATGAAAAAGAAAAATTAAATTAGCTAGCTCAACGGATAAAATTTTAAAGGGCGCAAAAGAACTATTAATCTCAGAGTTAACCCCACGAATTAAATCTTGAATCTAACCACGAAAAGTAAATTGTGAGTGAAAGAAATCTGACTTTCTTAAATACCCCAAAAATTGAAAAGGTTTAATTAAAAATAAAAGAACAGAATTTTTAACCCAACGAAGATAATTAACAATCAAAATTTTATTTTATAAACGCGTAAAATTATAAAATGGCAGAAAAAAAACCGTGAACTGAAGCTTCTGGCCAAAAATAAAAAACTGCACTTGTTTCTAAATTACAATAGGACAATTCTATTTCCTATACAAACAAAAGATTTGGTTGTTCAGGAAGATAATCCAATATCTTTCAATTTCAAACCACGTGGTTACAACAAATAAACTAAATTAAGCGTGGACAATTTCTAGTAAATAACAAAAGAAAATTTTAAATGCAAGCAGAACGCTTCTACTCACTCAAACTGAGGTAATAGGTAATTAAAAAACGAATCAGCAAAATAGAAAACCAAAAATTAACTCTTTAAAATAATGAGAGAAATTAAACTGAAAACATATCTTCCTGCACAACAATAATAAATGATCTTATATCTATAATGTGCACACATCAATATATTAACAATTATAATAAAATGAATTCCTTGATTGGCTATATAAAAGACAATTTATGCGAATTAAATTACGATATCAAAATGAAATACAAAATGGTAGCAATGATTCACAAAAATACGTGTACTCACGGTAACAGTCGACCAAGGAACTGCCTGACAAAATTCTACCGCTGCGTACAACGCAAACACACAATTTAACGACAAAATCTAGTAGAACAAACATGCCGTTTACCGCAAAGGATTACTGTTTGTTCATTATTCATTCATCGTTCTTTTTTCTTTTCTTTTTTTAATGTTGCTCTATGTTTGTATTCCTTTTATGTGTAATAAAGGCTTATATTATTATTATTATTAAATAGAACTAGCAAATGCTAGACATCTTAAATAAAGGAATTAATTTAAAAAAACTTAACACTTAAGTAAATAAATTATACAATTAACTCTTTAACTAAATTGATATAACTAAACATTATTGTGAAAATTCTCTCGGTACATTGATCAAATGGCTGATCGAAGTAAACAAGACAAAATCTACGCAACTTTAAAATACACTCAGCGGTAACTACCACAGCAGTAGACATTCACATTAAAATTTTAATGTTAAAATATCTGTAAAATGTGTATATAATTCTTCATTCTAAAAATTGTTACACTTAGTGTTTATGAGTTTGGAAGTTTCCCACAAATTGTATTTTGGGTATATTTCAATATTAAAAACGAAAATCTGTAGAGTTAGTTGTGATTGTCTTCTTCCAGGCCAATGATGTAAGGCGTATTTTTTTAATTCATCAGTTGATATAAAAATTATGTGTGTGTTTTTTTTTTATTAATAAATATCTCCTATTAATAATAAATAATTTAATAACCTATAATTTTTAATTTTTAAAGTAGCCCGGTAAAATAACGCTGTCTGTGACTGGAAACGAAACTATTTTATCTAGTTACATAGAATTTCGGTCGAATTCACTAGCTATTCTTAAGTGATTTGTGATTACCACTGTAGTATAGCATTGAGAATGAATCATTTTAAGCACGCGCTGAAACAGAGGCGTATAATTTACGATACAGCGGACGTAGAACTTAGCCTCTGCCGCGTTTCACATGTGAAACAGGTAGCATATAATAAATAGATAGTAGGATTGTTTGGACGTATAATCTTTATATTATATTTTTTTTGTCAGACGTATATCTATCAGTTTGAGTATCTCTTAGGTATATATGCTTATTTTTTGGCTTCCTTATTATCTGTCAGTCAAGCAATAGTAGGGCAATAGGTTCATCTGAATTACTCTAAGAATAATTATTTTCGATTATTTCCATCGATCGTCAAAATCAACATCAGAATAATGACTGCAGTCAAGGAACATGTAAATAGGAACGACAGTTAGCAAATTTTAACTGTGCGGAATCGTGACTTTTTCTGAATTTGTTCTAGCTCAAAATACTAGACGTGATATCAATAATCTACATTCATTTGGTGAATTTTCATCGACAGAACGAAATGTGTCATTGTTATGATAAAATATTATTTACAATCTTTGTTGAAGTAATAACAAGGTTCATTAGTGAAATAAATTAGTTTTCGTTATTATAACAAATCATTGTACATTAGTCCATGGATAATATTTGTTATGGAAACTATTTTCATGCGTTCAATAAATAATTTTGTTAATAATGTGAATTTTCATAAAATTATTCATGGTCCGAGCGCAATAACGTATTAAATGGTATCTTCTTCGTTAGTTCAATGGTTTGCAATTTATTACAAGAACGAACAAATAAATTACCGTAATGAAATGTGTACGGCGTGAGTGAATTAGCGACTCACGTCGTAGAGGGCGTACATTTAAACTCGTGATCTCTTAGGGGGTATCGAGAAGAATCTTGAGACACGATACTGATGAAAGTGAATTTGCTCTTAGAGGAATACTAAAGACGTTTAGTAAGCAGAAATTTACATTTATATTCCCTTTTCTGCTTGCATGGAGATTTCTCCACAATGGACTATGAACCCCGGTTAGGGTGGCATTCTTAGGGTTAATTGTTTAGATATTTCCTTTTGATGTCTTTTTGGTAATTACCAATGTTTGATATCAATTTTGTTATTTTTAATATTACTTTTACTGCAATCCGATTAAATAAAGTGCAATACTTACTCAATAGTGAATTGAGTGGATTAAATGTGATTATTGCTCGATGAATTAAGTTTATTTTTAATTAGAAGTTTACTTTGTAACAATAACTAAAATTTATTAGGATTATGAAGAACATACATTAAGCCAACCACCTTTCGATTAGCATATCAACAAATAATATTCATTGTATTGATGTCTTTTTTCATTCTTCTACTGGAGTCCATACATAAAACTGATAACTCGCGGTCATTCAGTAAACCAAATAAAGTTGTTAAAACAAAACGAGTGTTGGTCATAACAATAACATATTTCATCGAGCCATTCTAAGTGCAGTGAAGCTAACTTCCGCTCTTGTCAAAATAGTTCTTGACAGTCATTTGATAAAGAAACAACCTGACAGCTAGCAAATTTTGAACGTGCGCGCGCAATCTCCAGCTTTTTTGAGTTCGTGCTAGCCAATAGCAGTCAATAAGCGGACTGAAGATCACGAATTCTTCTCCCGTAAATCAAAGGTGCCGACGCTGTTAGTCCGTTCTTGCTGAGATGTTCCAACGAACTGTGTGCTTTATATAGTTCGTTGGATGATTTTGCTGCAGTGGCGCCCTCTCTGTAAACTGACATTGCTATCAGAACGTCAAAATCGTGTTGCTTGTGTTATTTCTGGTTTAGCTGTGGTTGATACACTCTTATTTATCCCCTCTCCCTTTGTGCACGCTTGTTATTAATAAAAATAATTTTACATTGTAATTTTGGGAATGCCAACGTCCGTCCCATTCATAACAGATGTCGCAAATGTAACCGTAGATAAGTAATATATACCTACACATACTAATAAATGTAACTAATTTGAGGTAATCGTGTGACAAGGCGTCAATAATCTTAAAAATGTGGCATTACCCAATTACAAAATTGTAAACATATGAAACACGTCTCAAATGCAAATGTTGGTTTTACAATATCAAAATATTCTCAAATTTGCTTCATGAACGCGAGTGTGCGTCTGAAATCATATTTAGTAAGTAGTACCTAGTATCTTGTAAAAATCTAACCTCTAAAATCATCTATCAGGAACTAAAAAACGACGTTAAAAAATGATATCTCATATTATATATCTTATTATAAATGAATTCTATGTATTCGTTGTAAAGTTACATATTTTTACATATAAATTCCAAATCCGCAATAAAAATAAGAGTGAAAGATCGAGATTTATGATCTGATGTAAAGTTTTTGTGATACCGTACTGGCTCGAGATAAAAAAAACTCATTCGACACAATAAAAGCAATGGCAAGGAAAAGCACGCACCTGTAAATTAACACTTATTTTATGAGAATATTGGCACTTAAGAAATACTTTCCATTTGAATTTTAACAGCGTCCTATAATGCAAAGCGTGAAATCGTATCGTGTAAGTGTCACTTTAACCTCTTTCGACATTTTCCTACTTTTATGACTGCTACTGATAAATTGCTGCACGTTTTATTCATTACATGTGCTTATTGTATTCTTTACATGACTTTTCTCTTCGAAAATAAACTCATCCTTCAATTAGTATACCACTCATGCGTTCGATTGTTGATTTTATGCTAATAAAACTTTTTATATCCATCGCTACGAACTATAAGCTTCACGGGGTTTATTCTTCGGCTTTTTATCGGTCAGATCCGATGACCGATGCCCCTACAGACTTCGTGCATAAAATCATTCAGTTTTAACTCTTTGTGCAAGGAGATGAAACCTGTTTATTATCAGTGGCAGCGACCTGTTAAGGCTGTCTTCAAAGGCGTGTGGCTATATGTATTGACTTTTGATATTCTTGCGACTTACTTCGATACACACTTTAATTTTTTTTTAATTAAATGTGATTGGGATGATAGATGATTTATTTTCGTTACTTACATTTCTGAAACAAGCTGATGCCCTTGTCTGAGAATGTTTCAGTTGATAACAGTCTTAATAGCTTTTATTTTAAATTATAAAATGATGGAAGAATTTTTATTTTGCTGAATATTAAAATTTTTCCTCAATTTCCAAATATCATTAAACATTATGTAAATTTACTGTTTTAGTATCTATGTATAGGTATAATAAAAACTAAGTTGTCTTGACATTCATCACAGATTAACTATAAGCTTATGTCAATAACGGCATGTCAAAAGTAGTATGTAATAATATACGTATTATTCTCAATATATGCAACAAATTTTAAGAGCTGATTCCTGAGGTTATTTTGATCATAAAAGTTCATATGAGTATATGTCCAAAACGGTTTGGTTTTAAAGTTATTGAATGTTTAATAATAAATAGTCAATAGTTGTCAGAGTATTCATTCAGTTTATTGCCAGTTTCTGTTTTCTAAAATGAATTACACGAATGCTGAGATGTGTGATATGCATTTCGTTTACGGTCTTGCCAATGGAAATTCGCGTGCTGCTAGCCGTCTTTATGAAGAACGATACCCGAACCGTATCATCCAGCATCATTCAATATTTGCCCGTCTTCACCACGACTGTTAACGGACACCCATCACAAGTTGAAGAAATGATACTAAATGAAATTGAGGAACATCGTACTACAAGCACCAGAAAAATTGCGTTTGCTTTAAACATTAGTCAGGCCACAGTTTGGAGAATATTGAAAGATCAACTGTTGTATCCATATCGCATTCAACGGGTGCAAGCACTTTTGCCGGCAGATTTTCCGCAAAGAGTGACTTCTTGTCAATGGATGCAACACAAAATCGCACAAAATCCTGACTATTTGACTCAAATATTCTTCACCGACGAGGCTACTTTCTCTAGAAATGCGATTATTAATTTTCATAATAATCAAATATGGGCCGAAGAAAATCCGCACGAACTAGTGAATGCCCGTCATCAACATCAATTCTCTGTCAATGTGTGGGCCGGAATTGTTGGAGATCACTTGATAGGTCCACATTTTTTACTGATGCGGTTAAATGGCGAGGTATACCGCAATTTTCTTGAAGAGGAGCTACCACTAATGCTGGAAGAAGTTCCGTTGCAATTAAGATTATAAATGTTTTTTATGCATGACGGTGCTCCAGCGCATTTTAGTTTAGTTGCTCGCGAGTTTTTGAACAATACGTATCCAAATCGGTGAATAGGACGGGGAGGTCCACAACTGCGGCCTCTTCGCTTGGACTTTTTTCTCTGGAGTTACCTTAAATCATTAGTTTATACGACTCCCATTGAAAATGTCGATGAACTGAGAAATCGTATTATCACAGCTTTTCAAACAACTCAAAATACCCCTGGTATTTTAGAACGGACTCGCCAGTCAATACGACGGAGGATAGAAGCTTGTATTGCAGTTGGGGGCGGTCATTTTCAACAGTTAGTATAAGTTAATTTTGTTTTACTAATTATTTTGTTAATTATAATAAAAAAATTAATTATGTTAACTTACTATTAAACATTGTACAACTTTGAGCATTTTTCACAAAAACCAAAATAACTCGGAAACGGTAACCGATAGGTAAGTAGATGTTTTATAAAATTGGCTTTAAAATTCCTAGTAGAACCTAAAAATGCACTAAAAAATTAAAAAATATAGGTTTCTATTTAAAATATCAAAGTTGGCCATGACTTTCCATGTAATGGGAAGTGGGACATAGGCGAAATTATTTTTCCTAAAGAGTTTCTCCAAAGTTTCAAAATCGAGATATCATTTCAAAGTCAAAAACTTTTAATGGACGGGTTTCCTGAATTACCTTGTATAAAATGGGTGTTGTTTTTGTAACATTTTCTTGGATGCGCATAAAATACTCATAGATTAGACAATTTCGTATTGGTGATTTTTATAGTGTCAAAATATTATTATTCCTTAGCGTTGTGCTAAGGAAAGATGTCTTTTAAGGTGCGGTCTCTTTTCTTTATTATTTTTTTATATGTATAGCAATGGATTCGGTGTAGGTACTTAATACACTGATACATAATTCTAACTGGATACAATGATCTATTGTAGTCAAGGTCCATGACGAAATTCACACGGGGTGCTATCGCTTGGCGTTGTAGAAAACAACTACACTCACACGAGTATGAGCCAAAAGACTCCTACGAGATATCCAGACAGTTTTAATTATTTAATACGTTTGTCTGGATGCACTATTATCTGCGTCAGTTAACGAAGCGTAATGCGTACGTATTGTAGTAGTACACAGCGTACATAAAATCCTGTGCGTATACATACATACCATGCAAAGAGGTTAAGTTAAAGAACCGGTGGTATGCAGACATTAAGAAGTAAATTCTAAGTTACAAATTAATGTGGCATCTCAGCGTTAGAAGTATATTATTTCCTTTTTCATCAATCTAAAATGAAGTACTTAGTTTTTATACACTGTATTCCCAGATAGATCTAACTATTTTTATAATAAAATTACATACTTTTTTGCAGTTGTTTAGTATTAATTTTTTATAGAAAAAATATTCTTTACAAAAAGTCCTGCTTACTTGAAAGTCCTTTGTGATAATCTAAATGTGATTTAAATTTACAGGATATTTAAAACTATTATTGAAGAGTAAATGAAAAAAGTACAAATACATATAAGTTGCTTGAAATATCAGATATGAAATTTGCACGTTGGTCTTCAATGTTGATATTTTTGCTTTACCTAGGTATAGATTTGATTTGTTTTCTTCGCAACACCGTTAAGATGGGCTTGGGTCATATCTGTAATTAGTAACATTTCAAGTAATTTTAGTAACTACCTTGGATAATAATCGGATTACCTTTAATTCATTCAGTTAAAGGAAACAATAAGAGATTGCACAAATATTTCTTTTAAGGTAATTATGGGGAATTTATAATATTTAAATGTATTGTCGTTAATTGCATTGTAATAGTACAATTATAATTATTCTTTTAATTTATTACAATTATTAATTTTCATCATTACGTAGGTGTGGATGATATTTATCATTTTCACACTATACAAAACTTAGTACTATTCAAAATTATAGATATTTGCTCTCTATGATAGATCACAGCTAACTAACTCCATCCTGAATCACACTCCACTTTTATAAAGTAAATACTTGTATAATCTCTTATTACTTATTTTAACGGAATGCATTAGGGGTAATTCATGTATTATCAAAAATAAATTACAGGTACTAATTACTAATACTTACTTTTACATATACCTAATTAAATATTAGTGCCTTCATTATCACTGTGTAATATTTAAGGAATTATTATTAAACTAAATCTTTCTGGGTATACTTAGGTTCATTTGGAAACACATTGTATATATGATAACTTATATAATAAAAAAAAGTTGGACTTAATCTGGAGCCCATAGGAAACTTGGAATGTTTTATTGTTTATGATTAGTTTCGAATTGAGAAAATAGCTTTTGAAATGGAGCAAAACTAAGGAGTAGCTTTACAAAAAGACATTATTTACATATGTATCTTGATTCATACGTAATACGTATTACAAAATAGAAGTAATTATATATGGGTGAGGTAAAAATATATTTAACAGAGAAATATTAAAAGTAGCTACTATTGTCTATACAGTTTGATAATTTTTTGGTTTTTACTTAGTCTTTTCTTCCGTTATTACCGTGCTGTTGTCGAATTTACTGAATATCGTTTGCGGTAGATGTACGAATAAATGAATCATCGCTCAAATACCCAGTAACCGATTGGTTATTTCCTGCACTGCCCATATTTTTACGCGCTCCGTAATGAACATGTCAAACCAGTTCTTTCTTTTTCACAAAGCGTTAAATAGACGGTAGACGTTATAATCGGCGGTCGCTTAGAACTAAACAAAATAAGTTATGTATTTAAATTAATATATGCAGCAGCACATATTGCGACATATCCGAGAATGGCGTACCTATTATTTACTTAAACTGTTTACTACATCAGGTGCATTTAGCGTTTTCAATGCCGCAAAATGAAATAAATACATATGCTTATGTATGGTACCTATAAGCATTTAGGGTGCGCACTAGTTGCGGATAAGCTTTGATGAGGTGTAATAATCAGACACCAATGGGAGAAATAACGATAACAATTGTTGCAGTATATGAACTCTTATCCGCCACAGTAAACACATCCTGTTATGAGTAGACAAATTCCATTAGCCGAATGAACGCCCCCCTTTGACAACTCTGACTTCAATTTTTTGGAAGTCCAGTACCTACATACATTTTAAATGGCATCTACATTTTTTTCGGTCACCAAATTACCAAATTAAGTTTTTGTTAATAGATATAGATAATGTTCATTTACTATAACAGACGAGGTACTACGTGAGTCAGTTTGCTATGACGTCACGACCGTGTTGCAAATTTTCTGTTCGTCAAAACATAAACAAACCGTTAGGTTATTTAACTGTCAAACACTTTTGACAGGTGAATAAACGAACTCTTAAAAATAACATTTACCGTTAATATTAGTGATGATTCTTTTTGAAAATCAGAAATTAAAGTACGTTAATCATGATAGTGGAAAAAAAATAACAAAAAAGCACAAGTGAGTATAATAAATTTAATCGGGACCATTATCGCTTAAAGTATTCACAGTAACAATTAGTATGCAAGTTTCTTCTCTAAAATCTCTTAAATCTCTCTGATTTACTACTTCTGAATTTCATTTCCAATATGTTGTACACCAAGTACGTCAAATTTCCAGACTAATTTAACTCAATCCGCTTTATACAATTGTATGCACCCTCCGATCTGCCATATTTCATCCATCGTTTCGTAACAAACTCCCTTTTCTTTGAGAACAAATAATATCTACCACAACAATGTGTTTCAACCATAGAAATGTTGTTTTCTTTAAGAGCACTGTTCAAAATGTTTAATGTGTTATGTTAGTCTGAAAAATGTATGTGAAAGAACCACTTCTGTAAACAATATTTGTATATACTCACTGCTTTCGTACATGTCATAAATTGTGTTTCCAATAGCATACTGACAATGAGTAGAATAATTAATTTTTACAACATTTATTTCGTATGCATTTTCGTTTTGGGTTAGTGGATGTAATTTCTTGTTTACTCATGGATGAAATGTTGCTTATGTTTGCAACATGAATGTTTAGAACACTCATTACTCTTTAAAAACGAAATACTGTAAAGAATATGACATTAAAAATATATGGATTTTATACTCCTCGCACGAAAGTTAGCGGGAGAAATGGCCAGTTGTTCTCGCGTTCTGCGTCGAAATACACAATTAACGAAACTATTAACTCCTTCGATTGTTTACACAATGGTTTCGGTATGATTTAGCTGTAATAACTACTTAGTTTATACCAAGTATAAACGCAAATTCCCACACTTTACTGCAAATGCAGAATATAACCCTTTGACAGTTGACGCGTTGACAGCTACAATTAAATTGGTGGGAATACATTGGGAGGATGTGACAAGCATGCAATTTAAAAAGCAGTAGGTACCAACATAGTATCTTTAATTGAACATGAATAAGTTATATGTTAGTTGGTTATTTTAATAATATGGTACTGCATGGCCCGAATTTGCAAGTAATGACGTACCTCGTCTGTTATAGTAAATGAAGTATATGCGATGATATTCGAGTACCTTAAGGGGTTCTGATATCTTTGAAAACCCTTCTTCAGTAGCTTCTGCTTCCTGTTTGATAACTTATAATGCTATGGGAATACCCTACTCTACACTGACAATGAGAGAAAACACATTGTAAAATTACATAACTTGTCGTTGTCAATGTTTTTCCAACGTTAGGTTATGTAAATTACAACCCTGTCTGTAAATCTGTAAATTTCCAGAACATGATATATATTTTGTACTTTTTTAAATCTGTTATGTAATATTATAACCATAAGTTACTTAATTATCCAATGTATTTTTAAAAACAGTCTTTAAATTGACTATAAAATATGTATTATTTCTAGTGATTCTCACCAGTTTTGCACATTTAGGTTTATAAAAGGTATAAAAACAGTGAAACATTTCACCATATATAGGGATATTGAGTTTTGTATTTGTATAAAAATTATAAACTTCAAGCAAAAAAATCCTTAACCCTATTTAAGATAATAAATATTTTCCAAATTCTAAAGTTGTTTCGAATTCTGTTGGGTATTTTAAGCTCAGAATAAAATAAAAAGGCTGAATGGCAATTTCAGGCTTTCCAAGAAGGTTGAGTACTCCTCCTCGTTCACATTTTCCCTTTCTACATACGTAAAATATTTGGGTGATTCTAAAATATAAAATTATTATAGCTTGATGAAAATATGATATTAATTTAAGTAAAGGAATATGAAAGTATAATATGGCTTATTACATTGGAACAGAGGGTGCTTCAGAAATGTGTGAACAATTCAAACACTCAAAGCAAGAGGTAGTTCTAAGAGTGAAATTATCTAAATTAATATTCTACTGATTAATTGACAGTAGCTTTAATTAATTCAAGTTGTAATTACAAATTAAATGGGATGGAATTGAAATATGCAATCATTGAATACATACGAATTTACTAAGTTTAATTACACATGGTATGCCTAAGTGGTAATTTACTAGGGTTCAGTTGCAAATTTTTCGAAAAAAAACCTGAAATCAATTTAAATCAAATTAGACCATCCAAAGACAGTAGCTTTCTACAATAGTATTCAGATTTTTTCAGGTAAAAGGTTGTAGACAAAAATAAATAGTAGCTAAGAGTTTAACATTTAATTCTTTTGTTAGCGTCAAGGAACAAATATTTGTGTCGTTATTAAATAATTCTGCAGTGCTGTTAAATTCATAATATTATTATATAATATTAGATATGTCTATATCTGAATTAGATCCTGAATGTTTCTTTGTTGTATTCCTGATAAGGATGTGGTCTTGTAACATAACCGTAAACTATTTATATTTTTTAAACAATTTGATATATATTGCTTTTATTAGAACTTTTAAAATTGCAATCAGGAATAGTACAGTAGAGAGGTATTTTACATCTATATACGACACGTCTTTTTTTCTACATATTATGCATAAATATGCATGTTAAAACAATTGTACGTTTCATCTAACAACACCTACCTGCCATGCCAATTGCATTTTTCCAATTAGGATGTAACATATTGGTGTGTATTATATTTAATAATACTGCCGCAATGATAATTACATATACTGCACCTCATTCTATATAAAACAATACTTACCAAATTTCACAAGTCATACACAAGAAAACGTTTACACCAACCGACAATAACTTTGACAATAATCAAGAAATTGATTATTAAACAATCTTAAACTCTTCTTATTTATTTTTTTGATATAACATATGAAGTATGAAAATGCAATAATAAGTAAAATAATCGAGGAATGTTGCAATAAAGTTTTAAGTTATTGTAGCATACTCACTTTACTGTGGATTGCAATGCGTAGTTATTTTTATTATCATTTTATGCTAGTTGAATCAGCTGTGAATCAATTCTTCTTCACTATTGGGATAACCACAAAGTTCAATATTTTTATGTGTTCAGTTAACATTGCAAACTCATTGTTCGTATTTTAACTAAGAAAGGAAAGCGTTTTTTCCATTGTTTTTTTTCCGTAGGTGTTGTATTAATTGTTTCTTGGGCTATTTCAAAGTTATTACATGTCAGTTGTTTATTCTCTTTACTACATACAACATACAACAATGGCAATTTAAGTATAAATTTACTTAAATGTTTAGTAAGTAAGTAAGTAGGTAATGTTTATTAATCTATAATAATAATCAGATAAGTCAAAGAAGAAAAAGAAAAAATAATTTACAAAGAATTAAGAAAAATAAAACTATACATAAGAAAATAAATCAAAATCAAATTATCCTAATACCATTAACAAAAAGTAATTCTTAATTTGGTAATAACAATAAATAAAAACAAGATCCTAATTAATAACAAAAAATAAATTAAGCACTTTTGTTCTACAAAGTAATAATAAATTTTGAAGGTTCATCCTAAATAAGAGAAAAAAATATATAAAAAATTCTTAAAATCATAAATAATCAAACTAAAATTCATCTATTGAATAGCAACACTTATTTAAAAGATGTTTTTGGACATTTGCTCTAAAAATATTAAGAGTTTCATAAGTCTTTAGGTTATGAGGCAACATATTATATAATCTATTAAGTAAGTATGTACAATTAATAACTAAATAAACATAAATAAACATAAAAACGCGCCAGTATTTGTTTTTAGACAAGTTCATGTATCAGTTACATGCAGTGGACAAGTTCATGAACGTATATCAACACAGTTTATTGTGGAATAAACAAAGGCCTTTTCATGGGAGCAATAACTACTTTCAGTCAAACATAACATTGTACTGATAACATTGTATTATTCAATGTTAATTATTATTATCGCAAATGTGGGCCAGTCGACTGCTGCGTTTCTTGTAGCATGTTGCAATTAATACGCAACGTTCTATTAAAGAATAATAAACCCTTTCTCATGCAGATTACAAATCTGTTGTACTGTTTCTGTAATATTTTATGATTTGTTTTTCTTTTATAGGTATATGCTGGTTTTATTTTTTATGCCTTTTTCGGAAAAGCGTTATATTTTATATAGTTACGTAAGCTATTAAGGGAATCTGATTTTCGAAAATTACATATGCTGTAAGAAACGAATTCAACTTGATATAGGAAATTGCCGCTTGCCGCTATTAAGTGTGCATTGGTGGGGGAGTCGCGCTTGCTTGAGCAATGTTGCCAACTTGGTGAATTTTCCACTAAATCTGGTGTATTGAAAGCACGTCTGGTATACACAAATCATATTCTAGTGGCTAGTGAAAAGTTTAGTGGATTTTCTTTAATTTTAGTAATAGATCTAGTGAATTCATTGAACACGAAGACTAAATTACATATACATATATGGAAATAAATAAATAAAAGTACAAAATAAAATAAATAAGGATATGATTATGATTCTATGAAACACGGTTGTACAGTGGAACCTCGTTAACCCGGATCAATTGGGACCAGAGCTGATCCAGGTTAACGAAAATCCGGGTTCCGCACAAAACAAACAGAACAATTGTATTTTAAAACTCATTTTAAACAATAAGGACAAAACTATTTGATACAGCGCCCATTTCTAAAAAAAAAAAAATATTCGTCAAAATTGATCTGGGTTATCTGGAGATCCGAGTTCACGAGGCCCGATTTCACGAGGTTCCATTGTACATTGTTGTAAATTATTAATCTTTGACGACTACCTAATAAGTGTTGTATTAAATTCATATATAATAGACAAAATAAAATATACTTTGTGTAATAGATTTTTAAAAGTAACATTGTGCGAATTATAATAAACAAAAACTTATAAAAGGGGATTTTTAATGGAAAACTATTAATTACATAAATATATAAAATATTTTTTTTTTGCTTTTCTTAAAATACTTTATAAAGTAATTCCTTTCCCAATTCTAGTAATTTTCTAGTGGAACTATAATCCCGATTTCGTGAAATATGTCTTCTGTTAATTGGCAACACTGTGCTTGAGTTATCTCTGGCTGTCAATATTACTCTGCTATTAATAGGGTGTACATTTTGATAAACCTTTTAAGCTCGCAATTACTATTTTTATTTTGTTTCTAAATTATTTTATATAATCCATTTTTTTTGTTACTGTTCTTAAAAATGTTGGTCAAATGAAGAAAGGCCTGAAAAAATAAAATGGTATTACTCGGGGTGTGGCGCACAAGAGGTCGTTGGTTGGTACATTTCTACATTTGAAAATAGACCTGTTCCCACGGTGCAAACAATTCTAAATATTGTACATAAATTTGACGTTATGTCTCGCTAATTGCCAGAAATGCAATGAAATATCTAGGGGACCTAGAGTACGGGTACTTACCGAAGAAAAAGAACGAGACATTAACGTATGCAGTAGCGTTGAATATAACCAACCGTGCTCAGCGTGGCAAATTTCGAAAGAAGCTGGGGTTGGACGACAAACTGTTAGAAAAATTTTGAAAAAACGCGGACATCGGTGTTACAAAGTGCAAAACGACAATAAATTTTCGCCGATGACATGGCTAAAAGAATTACATTTTGTGAAGATATGATGACAAAAGCCGACCGAGATGAGAATTTTATAAAAAAAATATTTATAGACGAATGGTCATTTTTTTACACGGTCGCCACAACCCATCTACCTTAAGATACTGGTCACGGACAAAAAACACCTTGCTCTTCGACGGCACACATAATATCCTCAAAAATTAAAGGTGTGGTTTGGGCTTTTGGGGATAATGTAATAGCTCCTTTCATAATTAACGGTAACATAACTGCCGTTAAATATTTATGGCTATTGCAAAATCGTGTTGTACCACCTCTTCGTGCCCTTTAAAATAATCTAGACCATATCTGGTACCAGCAAGACAATTGTCGGCACATACTGCAAGAGTCGTGTTGCAGTTTCTTAGAGAAACCTTTCCAAATCGCCTTATTGGTGCAGGTGGTACAATTGTTTGGCATCCTCGCTCCCTCGATTTGACACCCTTAGATTTCTTCCTCTGAGGGTGTCTGAAGTAAAAAAATTATGGTCACGAGCGCCAAGGACCCCAAAACGAATTACAGCAAAAAATTACGGTAGTTGCTAACAGCATTAGCCCCGAAACCTTTTCACGTGTGCGCGATGAATTTTATAATCGGCTTGCATATTGTCAACAGCAGAGAGGCAATGTGTTTGAGCATTTATTCCATTAAAAAGAATGCGTTTGTTTTTATTTGAATAGAATACAGTTTTCATTTAGTTTTTTTTTTTTACATCTTTTAATTTATTTAAAAAGAGACGTGTTTTATTTTTCTTCGGTTATTGAGTTTCATAACGAAAAATGCATTTAGTTTTATTTGAATAGAATACAGTTTTTTTTTTTTTTTTTTTACAATACCAAGGATGTTGATGATGATGACGAATTTAATTAGAAAATAGTCTTTTTTATTTTTATTGGGTTATTACGTTATTTCTGGGAATTCTCGTTTATTTCTATAATGGTTTTATTTTTTATTGTTTGCACTTAAGTTACTTTTCACGATTGTTACATGTCCTATTATCATTTATTATTTCTTTCCTATTATTACGAACAGTCACTAATCGACTAAATATTTCCTATTAAATTTTCGTTCGAATTTCTATACATTCTAGGCAACTGTAAGTTTTAGAAGCGATTTGGCAACATTACACATACTTCGGAGCGGTAGTATACTGGAACGGGCATATTTAGATATAAAAGTATTGACTCTGTATATTTGTTTATACAGGGTGTATCAAATAAAAAAGTAAATTTTGCTTGGGTGTTAATTACACGACATATAAAGCACAAACCCACCGAAACCGGATTTCATCATTAAACAATTAAAAAAAGTAAAATTTAGAGCCAGAAATTCTTTAGTTCGGGCCTGATGCAAGGAAACGTCATGTTAAGCACCCGCTAAACGTGGTATTATGTATAAATACATTGCACTCATTTAGTATTATTCTTGATGGTATGCCGTAAGTTCATTTAACGTCATTCTAAAAATAGCAAAACTGAGGCATTTTAAATTCCTTCTTTTTATAAAATAAACATTCCTTTTTTTTGTTAAGAGCATTCTACGTAAGTCTATAAAGTATTATTTTTAATATCCTGATAAGACGTTCGAGTTTCGCCGGATATGCGACTTTAGTAGTTACAAAAAACGTAAATATTTTTCTTTTGCTTTGTCGAATCGAGAGTTAGTTATTTATAAACGGTACCACATGAATCTGAGTTATTTATTTTGGATTTATTGCAAACACGCCTTTTTACTATCTATCTATACATTCCCGCGCTTTTGCCGATGCATCAAGCTTCGATTTTCTTTATATGAAATCATGATGGTCCTGAAAAGGATCGTTTTTTCGAGACGGGAAGAATTTAAATAAAATGTACGAAGTGGCTTGCACTCCAAGCGGCGATCCACACAAAACTAACAGCGGTAATGGCTGAATGATAGTGGTATGTGGGGGTATACTGGACCAGCATTTAGGTTGGACAAGGTGCGCTTCTAGCCCACGGCATTTATAAAATATTTTTTTCTCGTTAATGTTTACAGATAGACCCCCTGTGCATTAGGACTTTTTGATTGCATATGATTACAGCTCCTACATATTATTATATTTACCTCTATATCTGATACACCTGTATATACATATATATTTAAAAGTAAAAGACACCGCTTCAGAACCATATTTTGTTTTATTGCTTATAGTAAGATCAAATGTTGAACCCAACAGGTTCTTATACCTACATGCTAGAAAAATGAATTTCATTGTAGAAATTGAATTATAAGGCTCATTATCATTATATACCATCTATAAACTATGATGTACCTATGTGTGTTGCCTGTTTTTTGCTGTTATTTTATAAAATTACGCAGTGAATTGACAAATATTTGGTAGGTTTTCTAAAAGAGTTATTTATATACTGTATATTTATAACATTGTTTTTCTACACTGTGACATTATTTTTGGCGACATTTTATGTGAGGTTGGCCATCAATGATAAAAAAATGGGTTGGTTAGCAGCAAGGAAGCGTTTCAACATACTAAAAACTACGCTTCGAAGACAATGTCAAGATACAAATAAGCGTATTAGGGAATTCAGTAAAGATTTGGGGCGCTGGTCGGGTACTTTCTCACCGGAAATGGAGGACGTGTTAGTAGACTATGTAGAAGATATGGAAGCCTGATTTGATTGCATCATTATGCAAGAATTTCGATGATTAGCTTATAAATTTGCCGAAAGAAAGCGCTGAACATGGCATACACACCACTGCTATATGCTGTATGAACCCCTTACGTCATTTTATTCGGCCAGCTCTAATTTTTACAAGAAAAAATGCTAAGCCTGAGCTAACGGATGATACTTCCACTGGAACATTAAAGTTATGTCAAGAATACGGGTGGATATCAGAGCCCCTATTCCTGAAAGGGTTGACTCACTTCATTAAATACATGGACGCGTCCGATGACAAAATAGTTTTGTTGTTACTTGACAGCCACTCCGGTTATAACTACTTGGAAGCCTTAGAAACAGCGAATCATCTTATGTACGCTACCGCATTGTACATATCGGATGCAGCCATTTAATGTGGCGTTCTTTTGTCCTTTCTGGACATATTACAATCAATCTGTTTCTAACTGGTTAAAAAACAATCCCCGAAGAACCGCCTCTGCGTATCAAGATGGTAGATTGCTAACAGAAGCATATGAAAAAGCTGCGGTTATGAAAAATGCAGTGAGTAGTTTCAGAAGCACTGAAATCTTCCCCCTTAACCCACAGATATTTCCAAACTGCATGTAAACTCCTGCAGATGTTACTAACATCGAAAGATCTAATGATTAACCTGCAATTTTGGGATTACAAATAAGCGAAAATCCAAGACGTTTGGAAGAACACCTTCACATCAAAGTGAAGAAACTCTCAACTAGGACTATGAAAGCACAATAAAACTGAACTACGCTCCCTTTAAGACGATAAAATCATTGTCGAAGACAGACAAGCCAATAACTAAAGGAAAAAGAAAGAGCCAAGGACCGTTAGTTTTAAACTCAACTCCAAATTTAGCGGACTTGAAAGAAAAAGCAGAAGAAAGAAAACTTTTAGAACAAAGGCGATCGTTAAGGAAACGGATCGCACCAGTAAACTTGGGAACGAGTTTAGGTGATTCTGATATAGAAAACGAGGTTTGTATTGTAACGAACCCTTTTGTAGATCGAAACCAAGGGAGATATGGGTTCGTTGTCAGAATTACCAAATGTTGGCTCATACAGAATACTTAGATCTATCCCCAAAAACAAAGGTGTTTATTTGTTATCTTTGTAAATAACGCAGTATTTTATGTCATTAATATGAGCTGTACGCTTGGATAAAATGGCACATTGATACCTGGTCTAGAATATATATCTATTTCTTAAGTTAGTTTCTGTTGTTTGGTAAATAGTCGTTTTTTCAAAGCAGAGATACCTTCTAAGTTTGTTTCATTTTTTGTTAAGTTTATAAACTGGTAATGAAGAATTTTATTTAATTTAAACTGAAAGCTATGCTATTTTATACCAATTTCTCCTGTAATCTATCGATTTCATCTACTATGAAAGTCCTCCGTGTACGAAGTTGCTTCGCTAATGAATTAATTGTTGTTTCGTATTTTCAATAATAAACAAATTTCGTGTGCATGGCCTCAATATATGAAGTTTGAGAACCTTGTGAAGACGTACAAGGGACGTGGTACAATGTTTTGGAGTTGAGAAAATTCATTTCAGCATGGAAATTAGAATGCCACTACGTGCAGTTTTCGTACTAATTGATACACACTGTATATATTATTAAATGGAGTAGGTATATAGATTTGTGTTTGTATGTTTTTGTGTTATAAACTAAAACACTTTTTAAATATACTGTGATCAGCTTATAGCTATTACTCGTCACGCAGAAGCAAGAAAATAATTAGCATTCCAATCAGTGTGCGTGTAGCCATTTGTAATTCAATGTAAAATGTACTGCTACCTATATATGTATATTTACACAAGTCATCTCCGTGATTGCAATAGTTATGAAGACATTTATTATAGTTAATATTCAATACGCAGTACCTAAGTAAGTAGGATTTGCATGTGAATTTATTAGCATCATTGTATGCCACATTTTTGTGTTATAACGCGATGGTGATAATAAGTACCTACTTTCTTCCTTTTGCGTTTTTACCAATTATGTAGTACACACTGTATGTGTGTAGGTTTGTGAAAATCTTGACCTGTACATTATACAGTAGCATCCTTGGCGAGATGCGTAGAAACTACCGTGAATAAATGGTAGATCGTTGGATTGTGCAGGTGATTTCAAGGTCAAGTGTGTTTTCTTTTTGTCAAGGTGAAAAGGGTAGCATTCTGAAACTGGTCTGAACAGTACTATTAGCAAGTTCTTGGTGTAATTTATTATAAAACCCTGAAACGATTTACATCTCCTATATGATCAAGTTCTCTTACCTGATACTTAAGGAAAAACGTTATATTCAACGATCTGCAGTACAACGTTGTGTGATTTTATATGTTGAAGCAATAAAGTAATACTAAATTTAAGTTATTAGTTATTGCAATGCTTGTATTGTTTAATACATATAGGTGCATCGGATTATCTATTGTATTAGGTGAAACATATTTATAATTATAAATATAATTGTATAAAAAAGTCTTATGGATAATTTTTTTATTGCATATCAGATGGCGTTATCGTCGCAGCTATAAGAAAGCGTCAATGTCAGAGCAAGGCGAGGTGAAGTAACTTTTAAACGAACCAAGAAAGAGGTGGTATGCATTACAATAAAGTAAATGCTCATCTTGCGACAAGATAGTATATACTGCGTGGTATTTTACGCAGGATAATGTACAAAAACAACTTTTTTGCGCCACCGTCCAGAAACACACATTTTGCAAAGCGATAGAAAAAACTGCCGTTTTCCTGTCTAGACAGGCAAAAATATCACTAAAGGTTGGCCACACTAGATTTCACATGACAGACGTGTAATAAATTGTCATTATGAGCTGGTGTCTTCACTGCACTTATTATTGATAAATAGATATTAAACTAGAAAGAAAATTACAAAAAAAAAAAGATTTATTCTGGGAAACGTCAAAATGCTAAGGTATGTAACATGTGTGCTAACTTGTACTGTCAACTCCCTAATGTCAACATTTCTCTTCTATTTTCAATTCAAAATTGAAATTTATCGGTCCAAAAAACATTGTGTATCACTCGGACAGAAACTCTTTTGCGAGTATTCGTACTTGTACAAACCGTAGTCATATTCGCAAAACTGTAGTTTCTGGCCTAGTGATACAAATAACTATTGTTCTGCGTAGTATTCTTTTTCGGAAGATGAACATTTATGTTATTTTTACACATGCCACCTATTGGATAAGAAAATATAGAGCGATAAGTGAAAGCTCGGCGATGAAAATGGATTGAATGTGTTAAGAAAACCTGAAAAATTAAGTATTAAACACTGGATGCCATCACTACAACAATCTAAGCATAGATTCAGAAACACTCGACAAAAGAATACAATTATAAATATGAGTTTATGAAGTATAGAAGCTCATCGGATTGCTTATAACAGGCGATTGTTACAGCCTACATAGGTTTATTCCGGGAATCTGAAGTGAATGGTGCATTAGAAGTAATTAAAGAACTAAATATTAGAGTTTCTTTTTTAATTTGGGTGGAATATCCCGCATTTTTTTTCATTATTAAATCCTGAATTGTTTTACAATAAATAGTTTTTGCTCTGGGGTATAATATTGCATTTTTTATAAAATCACTGACCGCGATCAAAACCTATAGGTACTAACCGTTATAAAATCTGAGGGCCGTACCCTAACACCCAGCAACGCCTTGCTGAGAAATGAACGAAATGAACCAAAGGCCGGCTACACTGGAAGATAGTTACACATGTCTAACGTATAGTTGTCCTCACCTCGTAGTAGACGGAATGGGGGCTGTGTTGAATTGATTTGAATTGAAAAGATCGATGTAGGGATAGCATTTTGTAGTAGTTAGACAAGGGTAGAAAATAGCGGTGAGTGTTTGCCGTTAGACAGCGATAGTATAAGGATTGGAGATGGTAAATCGAAGCGTGTATCTAACACACAACTGCCCAGCAGACTTTGTTAACTAATAGAAATCATATTTTTCATTCTTCTTTTATTACATTACGGCAACCGACAGGTCGAAAGTGCGCAATTGCTATAATGTTCCTATATTTTTATATCGTTGCGATTTTGGTCTATTAGAATTTATTTAAAAATAGTTCTTAATTATTATTTTTTTATGTAGGTACGCAATGAACATTTAACAGTGTCGCTAAGTGATTCAGGACTAATCGCTAGACATGGAAAAAGGAAAAAGTTTGAAATGAAAACCAAGGAAAATGTAATATATAGTAAACCTAAATGCATACAGTCTGTTATAATATAAAAAAAAGAACAAGTTGCCACCGTAAACCAACTAAAATAAGTAAAAAAACCACCCCTGAGAAGGGGAAAATGAAACATTTAATTTTTCCATGCTTGGATGCTATACTTCGAATATAATGGCATCGGTTGAACTAACTTTTCGTATTTGTGTGACTGCAGTATCTATTCGCTTTAATTTCCGATATATAGCTTTAGGAGCACTTTTTAATCGCTTATCAGAGTAGAGCCTTTATTCGGCTTTGCAAAGAATGATTAATATAGAATCTTTATTCTTAAAAAAAAAACATTTCATACTAGAGGTGCGCATTTTGAGTATTATTTCGGTTCGGCTCGCTTCAACCCACCGGTTGCATATATCAATGCAACCTGTTAGCCCGTTAGATTTACTGATTCTCCTTCTAAAAGTGTGTCTTAGGAAAACCGTTTCAATTTAAGGAATTACATTTTTTATGTGCGGCTGGAAATATCGATGTAACGAGTTAAACGCGTTATAACAACTAATACTTGCGTGCATGTTGATTAAAAATAAAGTAGAATAGACAATTCATATAATATTTGTAATTCTAAGTATGCAAACGATAGATTTTGCTGTAAGACAATATATTTTTGATAGGAATTTCTGCTTTCAGTTCTGCTTTGTGTGAACTGAAGTGTAGACGTGTGTTGGGTCGTTACATAAATCAAACCCAAGAAGAAATTAACGAAGAAATCTACGAATGGGATGAAGAGGCAATGGGCAAAATTATAGCAAACAACTAGTGAAAACAACGGAGCAGGAAAATGATATGACGACATTGGCAGAAAATCGGAAAATGTGAACGAATGAGAGCTTACACAAATTAGACAAAAAGAACACGGCAAAAGAAAAGGCAAGTGCCATTAAATGAAATTATTGGTTAATAGAAAATAAGAACAAATAAAAGAGATACCAAGAGAGATGAAGGTAGAGACATGGAATGAATGGGTTGCACATGAAGAAATAGCAACAAAAAAGTGAAAGAAACAAGAAGAATATTGCGAAACCAAATAAGGAAGAAAATAAGTATACTACCCACCTGGCATGTAAGAGGCACAAATGAAGAAAAGACAAAGAATTGAAAGAGGAATAATGGAAAGATCCGAAATAGATATACTTGCATTGCAAGAAACGAATCAAAAAGAAGTGGGAATAAGTACAACAGAAAGATACAACTTTTTTAATAGCGGTGCAGAAGGAAGAGTTGATTTTATATAAATGAAGAGTTGAAGGAAGTGGCAATAAATATTGAGGCGATCTCAGATAGAATACGGAATATTAGGCTACGAGAAAAGTATAGGAAGCTGACAATAGTGAACGTTCATTAACCCACAGAGAACAAGGACCTCAGAGACAAAAATGCGTTTTATGGAGAGAGAGGAGCTATGTGGGAAAAAATACCAAACTACGATGTAAAAACGTTTATCGGAAATATGATCGCATAAATTGGCAGGGAAGAGGAATATACAACACGAGGTAGAAGCAGGCACTTGGAGAGCAACGAGATGGTTAGGACATGGATGCTAGAATACAGATATTCCAGAAGAGTAGTGAAAGGAAGGAAGGAGAAGGGGAAAAAAGAAAAGGGGTAGACTGCAGAAGAAATGGCTGGATGTAGTGACAGCAGACTTAAGGGCTTTGGGAATATTGGACAGAATAGTGATTACAAAGCAGATCTCAATTTAAGTCATGTGGAACTAATATATGTGAAATTAATTTGTTCCTACTATGTTTTCCAAAAATTCCAAAGTCCTGCTATATATGCGGTGGTTCCATACAAGCGGCAATATTAACATTTCGTCCTTATTTAAAGATGTGGACAGGCCAAATCGTATAACAGCGAACTTTCTCAATGAAAAAAGAATAATATTATATTTCCTATTTTAAAAACGCTTTAAGATGGGAATAGGAAATAAACGAAAAAGTTTTACAAATTTTAATAAGGAATTCAATAAGGAAAGAAAAAAATACAAGATATTTATTTTAAAAAGCTTTAAGTAGAAGCGCCAACATTGTATTGATCAAAATATCTTAGAAACAGAATTCATTTCGAATAACTTGCACATATAAAATTTGAATCATTTCTGATGTTTAATTTACCACATAGCTGCTTTTACGCCGTCAATCTTGAGCCGCGTCAGACTGACGTTCCAACGCAAGTCAAGGCACATGTGTACAGAAAGCATTTGTTTTGGTGTGGACGGGGCGACCGAAGGTAACCCAACGGTATCGAATGCTACCCTTGGCGTTGGAAGGGACGTTCGATTTGATTTGGACGGGGTTTGTGCTTATTCAGCTGCTTACGTGCGAACGGAAAAGTCAGATATAATTTTTTCACCCTAATAGCGTAATATTTTTAGCGAAACTTCCAATTACGATTAATTAATTATTTATTAGTACCTCGGTGAAAACATGGAATGGACCGAAGAATTATATCTACAATTAATAGAGCAGTATCGGGAGAATCCCGCATTGTGGGACCCTGTAAAGAAAAACTTAAATTAAGCAATAAAAAAATAGATGTTTTGAAAAAAAATAGCCACTGAATTCGGCCTTGAGGAAGGTGAAATGAAAAGAAAGTAGAGAGTCTACTGACCTCTTATCAACGTGAAATACGGCGTGAAGGAACCACGCATTATAGATTGGATTTAGATGATTTATACCATTCAAGTTTATTATCAAGTTAATTGAAAACTAGTATTGTAGTAATTAAAAAAAAAAACAGGTAGCTTTAGTTGTTGATGGCAAATTTTGTTTCCATTTATTTGTTAAATTTTGTACAATATACCTATTCACCTGAATGTATTCATCAAATACTTTAATTGTGGCAGCACAAATAGCCTGGCTGGTAGTCAAGTGGCTTGCACGCTTGGCTATCAGTGCGGAGTCCGGGGTTCAAGTCTCGCTATGGTCAATTACGATAATTGGTTGACCAAAAAATGAAGTGTTACTGCGAATTTGTCTTGAGTTATGCTTCATGTGTTGTATTATGTTTCGAAATCTTTGGTTTTAGTAAATTAAATAGAACATCAAATAGTTCTGGTGTCATTTTTCAGAAATATCGTTCACTGTCTTCAGTTTTAAATTCGCGATTAGCTTACTTCCACTATACCTGTTTCTATCAAAAAGGTGCTGTCATCTACCAACGCCTTGCCCAACATTTTTTCCTTTTGCTTAATAAAGAATCAAACATTATTCCTTCCTCGACATTATTATCGCCGAACCGCATCCAATACTGTCGAACTCGCATTTGAATCTTAGTGTGGACGACAAGACCAAACCCTTTCGAATCCTTTCCAGCGGCATACGCCTCGCCCACATTTGACGTTGGCGTTCGAACGTCGGCTTGGACGCGGTTTCAGTATACCCAGCATACTTATGCTTGAGGTATATGTATACTTAGGTATATGGCGGAAAAAGAAACATTAACATATAAAAAAAAAAACATGCTTTTACAAAAATTACTGGTGCTTAATCGCTTTTGGTTTAGCTGCATCTGTCATTTCTAGTTATATCTTTCTGTTAAAGCAAATAGACAATTCCTATCTTGTTCATTGAAATTAATTAGATTTCTCATACAGTTTGATGTAACAGAGTTTTTCAAAGGGCGCTAATAATTTCGAGGACTGCTTTACACATTTTCTACGTCTTATATAAAAACAATTTGTCTTTCGAATGAAGGTGGAAGTAATGTTAAAGATAACATTTTGCAGCTCTCTGTAAATGTTGTTCCTTCATTAAGATAAATAAACATGCCTTTTTCTTTAACGATTCATAATTCTTACAGTTTTATTTAAAATATTTTTTTTTTGATTCAGTTGACGGTTTTAATTATAATGGAGCTGAGTACAAAATGTTACATTCGCTTTCTATCGTTAATTTCTCTTACACGCAACATAAACCTAACAATTGGAAGAACTAGAGTGGAAAGAAGTCGGCGAAGATAAATTAATCCGAAATATGTAATTAAACTACAGGAGTCGTTTTTCTACCAAATTCTTATGCTATTGTTTGTGCGCACATTAGTATGCGAGTGTGGCGAATTTAACTTCAATTCTTCATAGAATTTGAATATGTATATAGGTACAGCGTGTTCAGCGAGGTATGAAACAACGCGATATCTCGAGAACGAATGAAAATTTTATAATAAATCTCCATTAGGGGAACACATTAAACGTTTCACCCTATTGCCAATATTAACCGCTGTCTTCCATTTTGCATAAAGTATACAATAAACGGTATTTTTGAATATTTACTATTAATTGATTCAAAGTAATATAGATAAGTGAATTAGTCAAAGGGCGCAAAAAAGAAAATAAGGCGCTTACAAACAAAACTCGGCAAGTCACAATACTAGGTACAAAGCACGTCTATCTCATTAATATCCTTTTGAGTGTTTCTGCTTTTCTAAAATCACTATAATAACGTATCGCATAGCAATAGATACTCAATCCATTTGAGTGGGTATTGTTTCTGTCTTTTTTTACTATATCTGAATCTTTCTTCCTGTGGATTTGTCGGATTTTGCACCTGTGCGCTTGATATATGAGTCATATTCTTGTATGGCACTGTAGTATTTACGCATAGCTATAAACTACGTTCACCCCACCACTATATTGTACAATTTTTTCCATATACATATGTCACTCCTCTGCCAGTAATTCTTAAGTCAAGTCTAGAAATAAGAAGATTATTTCTATGGCGAGTGGAGTAGTCATGAAGTATAGGCATAAAATATATAAAATTTTCTTAAGATAACTTATAATTCTCAAATTGTATATTTCAACTGATGCTTATATATTGTTAAAGATTTTATTAAATATTAAAATTTTAGCTCCCATTTGCCTAAAGTCAAATTGTGGTTGTAGCTTTTCTACAATATCTTTGTCAATTGCCTTGGTGTGTCGTCATCTAATTATTTCTGCATAACATAATTCTTACTAAGTCTAACTTACATGCGAAATATTTATTTTTAATAATAAATTCCTGTGATAGTTATCAGTATATCTCACAGTGCTCGATCTACCTTCAATATAATTCTAGTATTTTAAACAATCTCTCAAATTATCATGTTACTAAATACTATTTGCAAAATGATAATTTTTGAAGAAGTGGCTGTTTATCCTGCACTCTTTAGGTTATGGTCCAACACCACCAATAAGGAGACCCTCAAACTTATAAAAAATACCACCGTGTAAGAGAATTAGATGCAGTAAATAAAATAACAATTCAATAATTGCGAAGTATTTTTCTATACATTTTCCAACGACAGTCTAAACCAATTATTTTTTTTATTTTTCTCCCAGAAAAAATAAGCCGGTAATATTGATATAAAAATTTCTTCTAATGCTAGGACGCGCATCGGTTTGACGAAATTCCTAGTATATTGTACTGGTATTTTATGATAGAAGTAATACGAATTTATACTGAAATCACTACCGGTATAAATATATCGTATAACGCATAATTAGAATCTTATTAATAATATAGTTTTATAAAGAGAAAAATCCATGAAAAATATCTTCTTATGCAGAATTTTTGACTAGGTAAATTAATCTGTGTGCTAATTAAATCTTAAACTTCTTCACTTCATTGAGAAAGTATTACCTTAGTTGGTTTATTCTTGGAATACGCAATGAATTATATTTTTAATAAAATATGATTGAGCTCATTTGTCTCATGTGTCTTCTCTTCTTATTTTCTGTATTATATTCGTTAGCTTCCACTTTTAAAACCATATGTAGTTTGTTGACACCTGAGAAAACAGTACTTGGAAAAAAATAGTACTTGCATTGTTGTCAAATATTGTTTTCTAAGGTGCAAACAAACTATAGATAAGCAAGTCAAATATAAGTACTTATACCTATAGATACATTGCCTTGGCACTCTTTTATGTTTTTGCTAACAATTATTCTATGTTGAAGTATTAAGATGTACGTTTCTATTAAATATTACTAAATAAACTATAATTATTCAATTCAAATATATTTAATTGCTAGCAGTGGAATTGACATGTGTAGCAATACCAAGTCTTTTCTTATTTTAAGTTTAGAGTTATTACCGTTATTACAATAGTTTTTAATGCGTCTGAAACACAGTTAGATACACGACAGACTGTTCAACTCGATGCTGTTTCTAAATTAGCTGCGGAATGGGTTTCGTGACATAGATTCATTGCAAATATTGCTTAAGAGGAGCAGCAAAACGAAAATTATCTTAGCCAATTGATACAGTTTTTTTTTATATTTATGAAATATATTTCACCGTAATCAATCCATTGCATTTATTTGTGATTATTGGAAAGATTAACGCAGTGTATGCCTCGAATGTTTCTTATACTCATAGTGCGTGCAATGAGATCGAAATCAAATATTAAGCACGACGTGCCCTCCAGTATGACATTCCAATTCGTCATTTTGTTAACACGCGAACGGCGATATGGTGGTAAACTCTATCCCTATCTGGAATAAATACGATACGTAATTGCCTGCATACATGAATTTTGTGTTGCATATAATTATATACCTTCTATACTTACATATAATATTTTGTCCGGTGAAATAAGAGTAAAAATATTTCAGCCAATTATCTGTTGTATATATACAATATCGTAAAAGGAAAAGTAATTATGGAAACGAACTAATTTTATATGTGTAATACGCTAGGATATCATTATTGTTGTGTTTTTTTTTTGTTTTAAATATACAGGGTGTAACAGTGATAACAGCAAAACAGTGGTCTCTAGTAGTCAAATGGCAATAATTTTTGAAATATTGTATATAGCATATACTTATACAGGCTGGACCACCACATTCGCCTCGGTTTATATACGAAAAGTGGTAACATGTTTTCAAATTGTTTTTGTTAAAGGTTATACAGGTTCAGAAGGATCACATTTCAAAATTATTTTGAATTATACGGGGTGATTCAAAGATAGCTTACACACCAAAGTTGTGAAAAATTAAATGGAACACTCTGCATATTATGGCATATTTTGATACCACAGACTAAATAAAGGCAAGTTAGTGTTAGGTTTTTTTACACCTAACTCAACTCGTTTACGAGATAATCTAACTAAAATCCATAATTTTGAGCACTTTCTAAAACATTAGCAGTTTTTAACATATCAGTTTATCCGATTTAATAAAGCACATTTCTGAAGTTTACTTAGTTATGACTTTTAATTAGTACGTAGGAAAAGCCAGTTGAAGAGTTAAGCTGATGAATATCATCTATCTATGTTGAATAATAACAGCAGCTTTGTCGAAGCCTACTTAAAAAAAATAATGGCTAGGAATTAATATTTAAAAAAGAAAATTCTAAATTACTAAGAAACTCTAAGAGATAGATATAGTAAGCATTAATACTTAATAGTCTTTAGCTTTAGTTAAAAAATAAATACAGTTTAAAATATCTAGCTTAAATATACATAACAAGCATGCCTCTTAAATTTTGGTCTACATTATAGAAGAATGGTTAATTATCTTGTAAACGAGTTGAGTTAGCTATAAGAAACCGTAAATAAAGGCAAGTTGGTAAACTTGCCTTTATTTAGTCTGTACTATCAAAATATGCCATAATATACAGAGTGTTTCATTAAGAAAAACATAACTTTGATGCTTTGCTAAGTTTTAGAACAGCTTGTAAATTGCATATTATTTTTAAAATGTAGCTCTAGTCCGCTTAGATATATCCTTATATACAATATTTCCAAAATTATTACCATTTGACTACCAAAGAGCGCGGCATTACCGCTATTACACCCGGTATATATCTGTCAGTATCAGTTTTTTGTGGTGTGTCCTTAATGATTAATGTTATGCCGACAATCCAGAAGCTATTCAGGCACTTAAATAATTTTTTCGCGATATTGCTGAAATAGGCGCTGAAACGATCGGAAATGTTCCGCAAAATTGGGTTTGATAGGATGGGTTACTGCAGAGCCAACCGATGCAGCCATTTGAATGGAGTTACATATATCTCACAACCAATCTGAAGGTCTAGCCTTCTAATAAAGCAAAAATAATTGAAATATATTGAACGGTGATTTTTTTTTATAGCATTTTCAAAAAGAAATCTGCCGATGCTCACAATTTATATGGGAAGAAACTGAAATGTGATATTAAAAACAAAGCTTCATTTTAGACTGTTCTTGAAAATCTCTGATTTATTTAGATAAAATTTGATGAACTTTTAGATATCGCCCTACAGTTGGAATTATACTTTGAGAACGTAATGAATGCAGTAATGTTTACGGCGCGGCGTTTAGTACGAATTTAAAGTTACGTTTCCTTGTTTCAGATCCGGACAAAGTAATTTTTGGGTCCTAAATTTTTGTTTCGTTGTTTCTTAATGATAAAATCAGCCTTTAGCGAATTTGTACTTGTTATGTTGTATAGTTAATAACGAAAGTTACATCGCTTTTTTGTTACATCCGGTATATTGCCTATGTTTATAGCTAGCCCGCATAAATCACCGATATTTCATAGTGAATTCTCGATCTAAATGGAATTGGCCGACTGGGAAGATAATCAAATAAACACACTTACGGGACCGATGCAGCTGAAATACATCGGCGCGCGGTGCATAGTGCTCTTACACCTTTAAAATTTGATGCAAAAGTTTTGCGAAGAGATAAGATTGAGTGTGATGGCCAGCAAAATACCGTATGTCCGTAGGAATGAGTTTAAACGGGTTTACATTCAAATATGAATTTGTAGAGCGTGTGAACTACATGAAATCGTCAAGTAATTGTGGTTATACTGGCTTTTTATTATTTTTTGATTAAAGTGGTGATGGGTAAAGTGAAATGGAAACTATGTAAGTTGCAGATAAGTCAATATAAATATTAAAAGTGCGTAAACTACGGTTTTGTAGATCGCTCAAGCCAAATCATTTTATTTTATGGACATTGTGAAATTACAAATGAACGATATAAAACGACATATCAATAGCTTACAAATACACATAAAAATTCACGATTACTGCTTTTTTCCTGGATTTTATTTCAATATACCGATGAAATTATATTTATCTATCATATATGCACACAACATCGCCTGGATTAATAATTACAAAGAATATAAGGGTGAACGAGGAGATTAGTGATCTTTTAAAAGTATAAGTTACTTTATACAAAATAAATTAAACTTATTTAAGTTTTAATTACAATCGTTGCTTTTATTTCCCATAGTTTTGTGATTAATATAATTGCTGTACACAATTTCTTATCCCTTTATATGTGTAACAAGATGTTTTTGCCAAAAATTAAAAGTCAACATAGCCTAATTCTGAAAACACTGCTATCAAACGCATCAAACAAGTAAGGAAAAGGCATGCGCTAGCAAAACGTGTTCTGTAAACCGTTCAGGGAGTTGACATAGTGAGGAAGCTGAACAGGAGAATTTAACCACCACCCGACAAATTTCGGCAGCTGTTGCAAAAATATATACCTTTATTTTGATGAGCCATTGTGAAACAAATTATTTCTTGAATATTTTTCAACCGATATGAATAGCGCTATTTCAAAAAAAGCGACTAAAGTATCTATAATTTCATCTTGTTTGTTAACATGTGGTTATTTGATTTGATGCCATGGGTGGTTATGTTTAATAGCAGCTACTGATACTGAATTTTTACTTCGATAACACACCAATAGATGGCAAATGAGACATGATATGTGCGTCGTGGATAAGCAAGAAGGCCATCTTACCCCTCGGTTGCCAATAATTTACCGTGTGTCTATGTCGGTGGCGTCTAATCGCTGTCATTTGTCTTAGCCCCATTTTCATCGCCTGTTAGCCTGGTTTAATTTTAAGGGGTAAGCGGTAACTTTGAAGGTGATAGTTCATGTCTCGTAACATATAGTGAACGTTCATATTCTGAGCGTCACTTAAGAATTTAAACCAAGCTTAACATGTCGGTGCAAACGGCCATTAGCACATGGTTAGTAGGCTTGAAAGTATACAGAAAACAACTTTTCATGATACTGTTATGATGATGGCAAATATCACCAGCAGGGAGTCTATGTTGAATGCAGTTTCTCATATAGTATGGGAAACTGCGCTCAACATAGACTCCCATCCTGATCATTAAATTTGTTTCACTAGCAGCATACTTTAGTATACGGTTTAAATAAGCGCGCGGTTTTTAAATAGCTTTGATAACACACCTACAGATGGCTCATTACGGCCTCAAAACAGTATATGCAACATACCTATCTATAGTACTAGTTTATCTATGTTTGATGCACCTAGTTGAAAGTACAAATATTCAATCCTCTCTCTCCAGATATTTCAGATTAAAACTGCGACGTATGTTCGGCGAATAACAAATAGGGAAGCACTGTGCAGCGCTGGCGTAGCGATAAAATTACTGTTTTACATCGAACTGTATGTAGTAATGTGCGTGCCTTCCGAACGAAGATGGAGTGGGCGTGAACAAAACAGTTTTATGCCCAAAACCTGAACCGTGCTCTCCTCTGATGATAATAATAATAAAATTTAAATTGTTAAAAAGCTTTAAAAGGAAGTGATAGAAATTAAATAAAAATTCAAAGGTTCATAAAATCATAGCGTTCATATTTATGGGTCAACTAGGTATTTCATCAAAACCATTATTTTTTTACTAAGCTTTCACGGTGTGCTCGCCAATGATGTAAATAAACTACACCTACGAACAAACACCTGTTCAATGTTTATACGTAGGCAACTTATGTATAAAAAATATCCAGCAATTTCATGCAATTTACATATACTGCGTATACGGCGTTGCACATATGTTGTTTTATAGCTCGCGTAAAATTGCTGTACGTTATCGTATGTTTAGTAAACAATGTCATGTGTTGAACATGAGTGGATAAGATTTATTGTGAGAAATTACAATTTTCAAGTATTTGAATCAGTAAGGGGCAACTAAAACTACTGCCGAATCCATGTCAATGCGAATGTTCCGCAGTAGGCATTCCTAGCAGGAATCATCAACAGACAAAATGTCAACAAACATATAAACCTAATTAACATTTATTTAGTTAAAATTAAATACCATGGTGTTTTCTGCTATAAGTATACCAATAAACTTTTTTAATTGATAGTATTAAACATACCAAATTTGTTTTATATAGATAATTATCTGTGTTGATAGGCATTAATAGAATTTATTATCATCAGTGTTAATTTAATATATGATGACTAGTTGCTAAATTGCTATATGAACGAAAGAACGAGTTTATTTACTTTATCTAACCTTTCAATTTAAATCATTCATTGGATGAGAATTAATAAAATATGAATTTATCAAATATGAGTAAACATTACGTATGTGGGCTACTCTTCGGCTGGCATGAATAAACCTACCTCCAATAAACACAGTTGTATGTATAGTTCATTCTGAGAATATATAATCAAAATCGCGATTCAGATTGTTAACCTTTTTGTGAGAGGAGCTGTACAAAGGAGGAAGTCGAAACGTTCAGAGAGGATGCATTGGGCTCTGCTTTCACATGGTTTAGTGTCAACAAGTTGAAGTTGAACACCTGCAAAACGTAATCCATTATATTTGGGGTTACTAGTGTGCCATCCATCCCCTCTCAAATTGCGTAGCACTGTGCAACTCAAGGGCGTTGCACCTGGGAGCACGTGAAATCGAAGAGGGAGACTTACCTAACCTAGGTTCTTCTAATATCCTACACTTTCTGAAAGGAATAGGCTTGGAAGGCCAGCTGTAAAACAGCAAGAACAGGGGACACAATAGATCTTTTAGGTCGCAGTGTAATATCACCCTTCCAATATATACATACAACATGTTTGTTTTCCATCCACATACAATGTATCGTTCTACTTATATATTTATGAGATATAATTTACCTATATGCAATATCTTATTTACTTATATTTACTGTGATATGTATGTATACTTTATGCTGACATGTCATGTAACCTTTTGATGACGATAAATGAAATTAAAATAAATCACCATACAAGCATAAAGGGGAATAGATACTCGAGTTCCTGCCTACCAGGCATCGTCAGCATTTCTCCGAGAGCAAATTCACTTTAATTGGTGTCGTGTCTCAAGCTTTATCCCCAATCTCCTACTAAGAGACCACCAGTCTAAATGTACACCCTCTAGGGACTACACACCAAACTTTCACTCGGTCAGCAACCGCGGCGTAAGTTTGTAATGCGATCAGTGACTGTCGTACACCTTTCATCAAGGTATGCTATCTCGTTATCTGTTCGTTCTTGAAATAAATTGCAAACCATTAAAAAAACGGAGACTTTAACTTTGGCTGCATGCTATTTGAAACAGGTATACGACAAAATCAAAGAATGCAAAAATACATTACGGCGCACTTCTACAGCCACATATTCGCACATCTACTTACTATAGTTTTTGAAAAGAGCAGAAATATAAAAGAAAACAGTGAGTATCTATCTTTCGCTTGAATTCTTTGACACATACCGCAATAGGTGTCCCTATAAAACCAATTCACTTCACTTCACTAGTAAAGTAAACACACCCAAATACCGCACCAAGTACATTTATGAGATTATTGGCGCTAACTGTTTCCTTATTAGCTTAGGTCAGAAAGTTATGTTTTATTTAATGCTGTGTGCCATTTCTGCACTATTTATTGCTACCATGTGATCGTTTTTAAAACGTGTTTCTTCTAATTTTTTTTTTTATTTTCAGTAGTGCTGGTTTATTTAATTATGTCGTATTTTAAATTTTATTTTTACAAAAATGCCTTAAAAATGGCTGTCAATTTTACTAAAAAGTACATAAACTTCGAAAAAGTTTTTTTTTACCGAATTCTTTGTCCATTTGATTGAGGATTTGAGAAAAGAAAAATTTATTTTACTGATGAATCTTGTCATTACTTAATCAAAGACTGTACATAATATTTTATCATGCAAATGACATATTTCGTTCTGTAGATGAAAATTCGCTCAATAAACGTAGATTATTGATGTTGCGACCAGTGTATGTTACATAGATTCTTAATTTAAAGTTATATTATATCCCCAAATTCCTATATGTTTAAAAAAGATACAAAAATTGTTATTACGAAGCATTATTTTTAAAGAATTTCGTATTTAATTCGTAACTTTAAACTCGGAGTACACATTAAATATGACTTTTTATTCTAGGAAAGAGGATGGGAATACAAGCAAGTTACTGTGACGCGAGTACCGGGCTACGGTTTTGGTATCGCCGTATCAGGTGGAAGAGACAATCCTCATTTCGCTTCTGGGGATCCCAGTATTGCTGTTAGCGATGTATTGGCTTCCGGGCCAGCAGAAAGACTATTACAGTAAGTTATTACCCCAACTATGACCTATCCTGACTGGGGTTTCTGTTGGTTATTTCTATGTTTTGCTTTCTTATAGGGTCAACGATAGAATTATATCAGTCAACGGCATATCGTTACAAAATGTTGATTACGCGACCGCGGTTCAAGTTCTCAGAGATTCTGGAGACACTGTGGTATTGGTTATCAAAAGGAGAATTGTTCAACACCAACATAGTCATAGTTTAAGCACCTCTTATACAGGCACACCTTTAGCAGCGCTAGGAATAAATCCACTACCTCCTAAAGTTACACTAACGAAGAACTCGAAGAAGGAAGGCATGTTTCAAATAATATAGATAGGTCAAATAATTTTTTAACAACTTTATTATAGATTTCGGTATTGTGTTGGGTGTAAATTGTTCATAAAAGAAATATCTGCGAAAGCTAGAGAACAGTTGCTAAATACGAATCAGGTTCTAACAGAAGGCGATTTCGTCGTAAAGTTAAACAACACAAACTGCAATGAACTTATGTCCATAAAAGAAGCAAAGAAAATCATCGATAGTAGTAAAGATAAGCTTCACATCACAGTTAACCGAGATACACCGAACAATATAATGCACCAAGCCCAAAGTTCAATTAGCACTACTGGTGCAGTCAATAGTTTTTACAAAGGTAGCTATAGATGAGGTAATTATCGAGTTTTACGTGTTCGTTACTTCTTAGGCGACGATTTTCTCACATCTGGACAGAGTTATTCCAACCAGAACCTCTATGTTCAACCACCAACTCGTAATCCGAACTTAAACACTAACGGCTTCGAAGAAAAAATCGATCCTGGTAGTGGCCCGAATTCTTTGACTGATGACAAAAACAATTTGGCTCCAAGAGGAAGACTGAGAGGGCCTCTGTCAGAAATTAATTTAAGTCAACTGGACGCGAGAAATAGTTACGGCAGATCGAAAGGTAGAGATGAGCCACCTAGACCACCACCTCCGAGGCCGGAAGGTTCGCAGTTATTTAAGTTAGTAATTGTATATATTAATCCCATAATTGCAGATTATTACAGTCGTGGACGATTATATGAAGAAGATCCAATTATTTTAAAAAATAAACAACAACCAATGTAAGTTTGATTTTTAAAACGATATTTTCCTAGGTACCGTGAGTTCCAATTTTTCTCTGGTTAGTCGTGATAACCGCAATTTTTTACGGGGTCATGATTAGTAGGGACTTTGGCTTAGTGTGTGGTGTTTAGGATTTATTAAGCCCTAAAAAATACAAAATAGTGCATTTTAGACCTGATGCCCGATTTATAACGTTTCATAAGGAAGGTTCTGTTGGAATAAGACTTACTGGAGGAAATTTCGTTGGAATATTTGTGACTGCGGTTCAGCCTGGTAGTCCTGCATCGTTACAAGGACTACAGCCAGGCGATAAAATTTTAAAGGTAAGATTATCTAAATGAAACGGACACTTTACAAGCTATAAAATATCCGTGGTTCATTTGCTACTGAAGTAATACGTTTCATTTAAACGCATCGTGAAATCAACGGGTGATCCAGAACGTTCATCAGTACGGCTATATGTATATACAGAGTGTTGATAAAATAACGCATAATATTCGCAACTTCGTTATTAACCTTTTCGAGACGGGAAACGATTAGAGTTGGATAAATTTTTCTTGTCCATCGACGGGAAACGACTCGAGTTGAAAACTTGGATGGCATATTTGGGACGGAAAACAATCGCAATTTGACGTTTTTGAAATTAGTCTTGCGTTTTTTCTTGATAACAGTATTTTATTTTCATGTCCTTAATAAAAAATAAAATTTAACAGAAAAATGTTGAAGCACCCCAATTTTATTTTTACAAAAGGCACTAGTTAACCAAAAAATATTTTTCCTCATTTTCTGTTTGTTAGTTATGACGTCATTATTTGCTGCTTTTGTAATGTAATTTTTTCGAATCGGAATATTTTTTTTTGCTTTTTCGAATACGCAGTTACCCATTGCGGGTCACTTTCCTACCGTTCACAAGATGTTTCCTGAAAAAAAAAGCATGTGAAAAATTAAATTATTTTTGACTCAGTGGTTAAATGAGATGGTGTGCATTATCTCCAAATCTCATTTCATGGGGGTATATTTCTTAAGAGTGAACGATACCAGTTAATCAAGTCGACAGTTTTCAGAGAGAACCCTCGCGTCTTCGTTTATAAAACTGGAAACATGCGTATGTACATGCTGTATTGCTTGTTATATTGACGGTATAATCATTAATTGAGGACGTATGCAGTTCGCATAGTAGCTATCTATATTCAGCAAAACATACGCATACATACAGTTAAGGATTTGCAAAGATTTGCCAAGAGTCTGTAAAACTAAAACGCGGAAACAAGATTCGTATGAAATTCTCTTTTTCTCTTATTATGTTATTAAGATTACAAAGTTCTACTTAGTAGAGGTAAAATTATAGGAAAAGAATACTACTATACTATAAAGATACCATAGAGAAAACATTTCATTTCAATATTTATTAACATTACTACCTACTGTGTATTTGACAAACACACAGCAACTTATACTTTTCTTGAATTTTTGTATACAATACCAGACTTTGCACTAAACATCTTCCACGCAGTAAACGTGTGTACAAAACAACGTCGAATAAGGAATTATCTTGGCGGGTTCTCCGATATGAAAACTTCAACTTTGGGTGGTTCTTATTTGGAGTACATACACACGTGTATATTGGTGCTGTGCAACTGAACAGATTTCATAACCGGTTAACCGTATGTAAGTATCATCTTTAGCAAATTAAATGCGAATCTAAGCTACAGAAACCTTCGATTATTAATGCAATCCAAGTCACAGCACACTGAAGTAGTAATTAAAAATTATTTGCAAATAATTCTGAATTATGCACTACTTGTATATAGTTTCGCTTGCTTAAAAAATCAAAAATTTGTCGAGCTTCAATTCGCACTTAATTTGTTAAAGGTTGTAGGTACATTAACCGGATAACCGGTTTCTAATTCATAACCGTTTTGTGTCTATAACCGGTTATCCGTTTAAAATACACAGCACTAGTGCATATCCACTTATTATACATTTAGTAGTAGAAAATAGTAGAAACACCTTTCGTTTCTTGCTATAGGCATCCTTATAAAACCAACTAGCTTCATTTGACTAGCAATAAGTAAACATACTGGAACGTTACACCAAGTTACATGCATTTATTAGACTATTAGCGATAGTTGTTTTCTTATTAGATTAGGTCAGAAGCTTATATTTTGTTTTATATTGTCCACCATTTGTACGCTCTTTATTTTTATGCATGTGATTCTTTTTACCAATTGAATAGTCTGTCGGAAATCCTTGATTATGCCTAGTTTTACCACTTTGGGTACCACTAACATGATTAACACAATTTTTATTTCATTCAATCGATGGAATGGATTGATTTATGTCAAATCTTAAGTTTTGGTTTTAATTGCCCAAAAAAAAATGAAAGAAATTTCTTAAAAAAAGAATAAAATCCGATAAAGTTGAAGTTACCGTTGAACTATAATCCATTTTGAAGATGTATATTAAAATAAAAAAAACGAGGTATTTTTTTGCGTAATTTCGTGTAGCAAAACAGCGAAAAATAGCCAAGCACTCTTAATAATACTGACAGATAGGTAAGTCGACAAGAAACAATTGCTTATTCATTTAATCCTAAGTCTACTAGATTTCTTCATTTCATTTCATTCTTTCAAGATTTACTTAATGACGGTGTTCTATTCTTAATGGTCTAATGATGGACTTTTCAAAGCATTCTACAATTGAAAACATTACTTCGGAAACAAAAAAACAATTCCTCCAAAATATTTACGCGCATCCTAGTGATTATTGAAATTATAACGAAAAACACCTTCTATCTTGTGAACAGTAAAAAAAAGACACAAATATGTCATCGAACTGAGAAATAGCAGAGAATATATTTGTTAAAAAAAAAATGCTATTACTACTAACAAAATAAATGACGATACCTTAGCTAAAAACAGAGAAAAATCCTCGACTAGTGCTTTATATAAAAATAAAATGGCGTGTTTAAAAATTCTTCAAAATATCACATAAATTTTGAATATTGTGCGTTATTTTACCAACACTGGTGATGGGCAAAATACAAAAAATGAATCCCGCTTCACAATAATTTGAAAGAGACACGAAAAAGTCTCTTTTACACTAAATAATTACAATTCGTACTCCACCTAAAGGTATTACTCGAGTATACCTATTAGAACTATATGGATTTCATAACAGTTGAAATGTTCCTACTCTAACTAAATAATTTCCCTATGATTACACTGGTCTGAGTTTTATTTCTTTTTGTTTGAGGTCAAAGTCTTTGTAACAGTTTTTAGGTAAATACTATGTGCTGATTTAAAAAATATAACTCATTTTTTTATATCAGGTCAAGTTTTTTTAGTATACGTTATTATATTATATTTCGTACAAATTTAATTTAATAACCACAAATTAAAATGAATTATAATGATCTGATGCTGTAAATAAAAATTTTTGTGGCAGGAAAGGTTTTTTCAAAAATTTTCGTGCGTATTTGACGTCTCGAACATTCTTTTTCAGGCACCCGCAGTAGTCTGCCAGCATATTTACGTCCACTGTTCCTCATATCTCTCCATTACACGAATTTCCTTGCCTTGCTCTTCGTTAAAATCCTCACAATTTTCTGGAAAATAATCCAAATGCGAACTTAAGAAATGCAGTTTTACAGACATGCGTGCACCAAGAAAGTGAAAATTTTGTAACAGGACTTCAACCACTCGTTGATACTCTTGCCAGTGTAGTTTGCCAAAAAGTTTTGGAAAATGGATTTAAATACCTTCCATATTCTGGTCGAATTCCGGGTCTTTCATTAGTTCTCGGATTTGAAGACTGTCAAAAATTCCAGCTTTCAGTTTAGCATCACTGATGCTTGGAAATTTTCGCCTAACAAAACTATATATATATTGCAAGGGTGATATTAAACTGCGACCAAGAAGATCTATTGTGTCCCCTGTTCTTGCTGTTTTACAGCTGGCCTTCCAATCCTATTCCTTTCAAAAAGTGTAGGATATCAAGATACTTTTTTACTGTTGTAATAAAGCAATTCATATGACAAGCAGGCAAAGTATATCTTGAAGTTCGTACGGGCGCAATGGCCATCTAGATCTCTGAGCAAAATAAGTTTTATTGGTTGGATTACATAGAAGCATAGCATACGCTAAATGAAACGTCTCACTTCAATAGCAAATGCGCAATTGCAGATTTATTTGCAGGCTCCTATATATGGATTTCATATTGTTATAATAATATAAAAATGTTAATAGGTTAACGATATGGATATGACGGGAGTAACTCGCGAAGAAGCAGTACTTTTCTTGCTTAGTTTGCAAGATAGAATAGAGTTAATAGTGCAATACTGCAAAGAAGAATACGATAATATTGTTGCATCACAAAAAGGAGATAGTTTCTATATAAAAACCCACTTCCATTACGAAAATCCTGCTAAGGGAGAAATGTCCTTTAAATCCGGAGACATATTCCACGTGATAGATACTCTATACAATGGTGTAGTTGGTTGTTGGCAAGTTTATAGAATTGGTAAGCTCCTGTTAAGGCTTATTGCCAGCATACCTGTAAATCTCGTTTGATGATTAGGGAGAAATAATCAAGAGGTTCAGAAAGGCATTATACCAAATAAATCCAGAGCTGAGGAGTTAGCTACAGCACAATTTAACGCTACCAAAAAAGAGATGTCCGCGAACGAATCTAGAGGAAGTTTCTTTAGGCGAAGAAGAAGTTCGAATAGAAGATCGAAAAGTCTTGGAAAAGTATTATTTATATTGTTTGTTGTATAGATCACGATATATTAAAATTATTATTTTAGGAGCACTGGGACGATATTCTTTTTTCGGATACAGTTTCCAAATTTCCAGCCTATGAAAGAGTTGTGCTTAAACACCCAGGGTTCACAAGGCCTGTAATATTATTTGGTCCTATTGCCGATGTATGTAGGGATAAGCTGCTAAAAGATTTTCCAGATAAATTTATTTCGCCACGTAATGAATATTTTATAATTCTAGTGTACTTTTTTTCAAATAAATGCTTTCAGAATTGGATAATAATGTAGAGGACACCAAATCAAAAGCATCATCGAATATTATAAGACTCTCAGCGATTAGAGAGGTTATATCGACGGGAAAACATGCGCTCCTAGATATTACACCCAATGCAGTTGAGAGATTGAATTATGCTCAGCTGTATCCGATAGTAGTTTTCTTCAAAACTGATACGAAGATGATAATAAAGCAACTTAGACAAGGATTACCTAAGTAAATCCGTATATTTTCTTACAATAATGTTTTTTCATTATTAATTTTGCTTTCAAGGTCAGCGCATAAAAGCTCGAAGAAGCTTTTAGAACAGTGTCAAAAGTTAGATAAAGTTTGGAGTCACATTTTCTCTACGACAATAACTTTGAACGATAATAGTGATAACTGGTATAGAAAAGTGCGTGAAGTCATAGAAAAACAGCAAGGTGGCGCTCTCTGGATGAGTGAAAGCAAGGTAGTGTGTTTTTAGATCCCACCCAGATAAATTATGGGACAAATGCGTACTGGATCAACTACACTCTTTAATTTTATGTTTAACACGTTCTTAAACATTAATTTTCACATCTTATTGTATCTATCTTTATCCCATATTGGTGATGGTATATCTCTAATCTTAAAACAATCATTTTCTTTACAGCTGGACACTGACATGTTCACCGACATCTATTTTCCAATGTGTTTGATGACCAAATCCAGATCCCGATCTTTGCCTAATCACTACCGAGCATCCTCTAACCGTATCAGAAACGCACCCATGTCTATGTATGCCGCTCCCCAAATAGCTCCCAGACCCCACGTTCAACCTATCATCACAGACTCGTACTATTCACAAAGTCAGAGTAGCTTGAACAGTGCATTCTACCTACACTCAATCAACCCAAGTATATATCAAAATCAATCATATGCAAGTAGTTTTCCAAATTATCGTTTTTACCCGAATCGAAACTGTAATACACCTGTGTGCTGCTCGAATTATACTAACAATTGTAGTAAAACCTCCACACCCTGCAAATACGATCCGTATTGTTTAGAAAACTGTGGTAAATACTGTTACAATCATAGATACGAGAACACTTTAGAATACTTAAAGTTTGCCGAAAATTTAAATTGTCAAAAGAATGATCTAAAAGAAGTTAACAATAATGCTGAAAGTGCACCGACCAATAAATCAATAAACGTCATAGATAAAGCAATAAATAAGGAAGCATATCCGGTAATCGTAAAATTTGATCCGTTCACAGATGTTATAAAAGAAGAAAACTATGGGGATATATAATATACAATAATATTCAATATTTCGAACTAATTTTTATATATGTTTGGTAGTTTAACTTCATGAGAGTGTACCTATATTAATAGTTTTATTACTTTTGCTTGTACACGATATTTCCATCTTTGATATCAACCACGTAAAATCAAGAACAGGGCTGAGGAGTTCCTGTATTCTTTGAAAGACATAATGGTATACCTTATTTGCACTAAATTTAACCCCCATAAACACTCTGTCAAACCTAACTGAGCTACTGTTAGATTGCAGCAAAACTACATAATTATAGTTTTGAAGAGAAATAATGGTATTTGGTAGCTAAGTTCAATTTTATTGCCGTTAAAGTATTTAGCAAAGCTCCATACCTAAAAACAGAGACCTATCCAGTTTGTAACTTGGTTGAAAATACAGTGGTGTAGTGGTTATGTAAAATTGAACGTAATTATGTTGGTTTGATTCAAATAAAGTAACATAGTTCTTGATATTTTTATCTCCCAAATTGCATTTGCAAAATAAGTTATACATTATTTCTTCACAATTATTTTTATTCAGTGAATATACACGTCACTGTTGGGTAGTTGATAATATTTGCATTACTTATTCGAATTTATATACGAATATAGTATGTTGGAGACAAACAAATAAATACGACATCGGAACGATATGTTACCTATATAATATCTTTGGGTAAATTAATATTTATAATTATATTTACTAGTTGCATACAATACGCAATAATCTATCAATACAATAACAACAATAATAATAATTTTGTATTTTTCGCTGTAAATTTTACTCATATTGACAATGTAAAGTACTATACCGCTATATTTGGTAATTCATATTCCTTTTTACACATGGCTTCTTCCGATTGCAATATTGTGTCAATCTGGCCCTGCAAACATGCCCTAATTCCCACTTGCGTAGTTCAATGCGCTAGTTACAGTTTTATTTCAGATCAGAGTGACTCCTCTGATGCACGAAAATGCAACTACGCCCCTGTACTTAAACAATTAATCGCCAAAATGCCACCAAAATGAAGCTCATGGTCTTTTGGAGGAATCAGTATAGATTGTTTATGCATTTTTCTTTTGATTTTATTATGTTATGGCAAGCTGTTCGTAGAATCCCTAAAGGGACTCATATGCTTCGGTCTTTTTCATCGGGTTTGCCTGACGTGTTTAACACCTGTCTAAATCGATGATCGATGTACTCATACATTTCGTACCGCAATTGATCAGTTTTAACTGTTTGGTCGAGATGATTTATATTTTATGCGACGATTATTTTCAGTACGCAGTGGCGTAGAGCGAGTCAGGGTTTTTTTTTGTACATATGCATAAACATCAGTTATCGTAGGGCAAAGCATCTGTGTGGTGTTCAATACGTTAGTATAATTAATTTTATAAGTGCCTATCAACAGTAGACGTGTCCCCCGATTATTTCTGTTATGTTGTATACATATGTGTGCATGAATATATTATTGTCACGCAGGAAATGTTGGTTCAGTGAAGAGATAAGACAGGAAGTGACACTTGTCATTTTTGACGGTCCACTTTTGCGTTCTGACAGCACTGACAATTTAAAGAAAGGGCGCCACTGCAGCCATTATTCTGACGTTGATCTTAACGCTCCTTGGCAGTAATTGAGAATAATTAAATGTTATCCTTATTGTTATTTTGCTGTACTGTTATTTGATAATAACACTAATAATGTCTCTATTACTAATAAAATTCCATAAAAGATATACACATTTAACACAAATGACAAATAGCGGCCATTTTGAGATTTCGCTCTCTGACACACGCTCTTTATGATTGGTGTAAAAAGCCAGGAAGACAACTGATGCACCTGCACGTTTATTTTATGCACCAATTCTCCAAAACACATGCTTAATCAAATTTTAGAAATTCTTTGTTTGGAGATTTGAACAGACCGAGATGATGTTTCAGTTTCTTTTGCGTCTGAGGCGCGCCCTTTTTAGTAAAGTACTATCTAAAAGAAATATGCTACAGCACGTTTCATATTTTAGAGCGTTGTCTAAATCAACACATATACACAAAAAGAGCACAGAAATGAACAAATATATTAAATTTCCGGATGTATAGTAAGTAAGGATGATCCTACCAAGATTAGGTTTATTTTGAAATGCATGAGCTCATCTTAAAATAATATAATAATTTGTAACATTTCTACATCTCGATCACCTAACCCAAATAGCAATTGCATTATTATTGCATTATATGCATATTGAGTTTCGAATTGTGAAATAAACATTATGTTAACAAAAAAATATATACTAATAAGGGGATAACAAATATTTAATGCAAATTTAAATATATGCACAATATACTGTATAAAATATACGTATATTAATTAAGTAAACCTCTGATGTAAATAATGAACCGAATCAACAAATAAACCACTGAAATTATTAGATGATTTTAAAAGAATCCATCCTTATTTTGCCATGATGATCCTTATTTTGCCGTTTTGTACAAGTAATACTCAGCATGTTATTAGTTCTAATAAAATAGCATTTCATACTCCACTTTAACCACGCATTTTTATAACTGTTCTCTATTATGATTTCGAAATCTAATCTACTGCTTAACCTGTGAGCGTGTGATTATTAACCCTTTTGTTTGTTTTTCCATAGCGTTTGTTAATTTTCGATGTATCTATAAGAAATCGTAACCTTCATTGTGTGCTATTTTAGCCTGAGGAATCATTATCCGATGATTTCCTATTTCCTATGTCATCATTACGTTTATCGTATGCGAGTTCTCCGGAAAGCGATTTGGAACATAGTCCAGGGCCTCCTGTGTCTCCTGGACTTTCCGGTAGTGGAAGTAATACCGGAATCCGTTTGACAAAGGCGAGTTCAGACCCGAGTGTCGTAATGCCGGATAGTAGTGCAAACGATGTTTTGCCACCTTATCAGGTTAGTATCAATAGCGAAAATTTATGTTTTCCAAAACATCGACAACTATAATTTGCATATGCATATATATTTAATAAATATACACAGCTTTGAAAATTTGTTGAATGATTTCTGTGAAAGTGGGGCAAAATAATTTTAAGTCAACAACAATGCGTTTTGAAAACGTATGTATAAGTATTACAAACAGGTAAACTATGCCAGTATCAGCTCACCTATAAAGTTGCACATGTTCCGCTTTGCACGTATTGCCGAGCTTGTCCATGTGTTAAGGTTAGAGAAGTTGATGATCTCAGGACGCGCATGTGTGCGCCCGATAATGTGTGACGGAAGCCGTGCCAGCGTGCCGTTGCTTCCTGTGAAAAGTTATCAGAAGTGATTTTTAAGTATCCAGTTACAGGCCCGTTGCAAGTTATCGGAAGAGGTGCCCGAATGGCAAGCTTTTATTTTCTGAAACGTCATTAACGCATTTTCGGTGCAGGTATTTTATCGTCGTTGCCTGTTGTCAAGCGTTATCACGAGTTGTTAGGTCAGCGATTTTTAAGTGTGCAGTTACAAGCTATCGGTATGGTGTCTGAAAGACAAACCTTTTTTTTAAAAACGGCATCAAAGCTTTATCGGCGCAAGTGTCCGAAGCTTCTTATATCACAAGATCAGTGCGATTTTTAAAGTGCGTGCAAGTGTCTTGTCGCAGTCGCTTCTTGTTAAGGGTTATCATGAGTTGTAAGGTCAGTAATGTTTAAGCACCCGGTTATAGGCGCGTGGCAAGCTGTCGGTACCGGTACCCGAATGCCAGGCTTTTACTTTTGGAAATGTTATCAAGGCTTAATTGATGCAGGTATCTTATAAGCGTCATCACGAGTTGTTAGACCAGCGATTTTTATATGCTCATGTTCAATCCCGGTATAAGATATAGGTACGGATGTCCGAATGCCAAGACTTTATTTTTGAAACTTCATCAAAGCTTTGTCGGTGCAGATGATCGAAGCATCTAAACTTTATCACAGTTGCTTTGTGTTAATAGTTATCATAAGCTGTTAAGTTTAGTGGGCATGAAGTCATGTGTTAACTTTTCTATACTATTAATTAACGTTGGATGCTCTGAATGATGATAAATATCGTTTTCTATATGATAATATTTACATAAACAGTGATGTTTGGATAACGCAACACACGTTTTAATGATGTTCATAATCAATTTGGGAGAGTGGTCCAATAAAACGATAAAAAGTAGGTGGTGAGCTAATAGGTGTATTCTTTCGTGGTAAATAAATTGAATCAACTGAAAGTGATATAACTGACTGTGAGCAGTTTTTAACTTTCAGTTTGCCAAGAGAAAGAATACATTTATTGAACCAACTAACCACAAAATTTCTTTGTGTTTTGTGCCCTTACTCCTAAAGTAAAGGGATTTCTGAATGTAATGTAAGACTGAACGAAAGAACGTCAAATTGAATAAACAGATACATCGGAGAACGCCGCAAATGTTTTTCTCTACCTAGTTTTTCTGTTAAAAGGCATGTACATCGAGTCACGGGAATTATGATATAGGCTGCTATAGTATTAGGAAGTAAATGTCTGTTGGTGTTCATCTGGGTCACCATGAACGCTCAGCGTTGCATGGATGAAGTAGTATACATTGCGAATGCAATGGAACGGTTAGTGGTGCAGGAGAGTTAAACGATGACGTGGAAACATTGTGATACTGGTTTTTGTGTTAAAAGGCGTATAGGGCGAGGCATGGGGATTATGGTATGGGACGCTATAGCATTGGGAAGTTTTTTGTTGTTTGAGTCGTCTGACATAAAGTCTCCGGAAATACAGCAGCCTCCTGCCTTCTTGTATTTAATTTCCCACTTCTTTTACTCATTAAATTATACCAGCCATTCTAGGATTCTAGTATCCTGCAGTAATCTGTACAGTTCTCTGGCTGATTAATCGAAGTAGTCATCTGGAGTCATTTTTGGCTTGTTTTCTTGCGTCTAGCGTCTCGCATTCACACAAAATGTGGTAAGCGTTCTCTGTCTCATTACACAATCTGCGGTTAGTATCTCGAGTGTTGATCCTAATTACCTGTAGGTGTCCTTTCAGTGTGCAGTGTGCTGTTAGGAGGCCTGTTACTATACGAAGATGTTTACTACTGGGCTACAGTAGTTTTTGAGCCTTCTTTTGCATGGTTCCTTAATAAAGGTCTTACCATGAATTTGCCTGGTCGTATTATTCCATTGTTTTGTTTGTTTCTCTTTGGCCCAATTCTCTTTGGCCCAACTTTTTACTTGATACTATGCTTTGTTTTAGACACTCTTAGAAGAGGTTCTGGTCCTATATATTAAACACATGATCCCTTTCTTGCTAACTCATCGGCTTTTTCGTTTCGTTTGAGTGCTGAATGTCCGGGCACCCACAGAAAAGTGACTATATTAGTCAGTTCTCGAAAACGTTTCAAAGCATTAAGAAGTATGTGTCAGTTGGTGTTTATCCGCGCCAGTGTTACGTCAATGAGATAGTATAACACCGTATTCTTCCGCATGTGTTGGAAGCTGCACTTTTCCAGTAGGACAATGCTCGTCGTCACACAGCGAGAGTTTCTCCAAATTGGTTCGAAGAGCCCATGTCAGTGTTTTGCAATGACCAGCCGCATCTCCCGTCCTTTCGCTAATCCAACACGTGTTGGACATTGTGGGAAGAGAGCTGAAGAGCTTTGCAAACACTGCAGAGAGAGAATTGACCCTATTGGAGCAAACGTCGCGAACAGTGTCAAAGTGTGAAACCAATAGAGGCTGCCCAATACATTATTAATAAAAATAAAAACAAATTGTGTTAATCTATTGTTCATTTTCTTTGAAAATTTCAATCAATCAATTATTTTGATATGTTGAAGTAACTAAATGCTTCTGCCAAGTTTGATTAAAAAAATTGCAAGCTTTTTCGGTATTGCAATTTCTACGTCATGTAGTATATTTGGAATGAATTTATTGTCAATCGTACATAGTTATCCATTAGCTTCTAAAAAAAATATTTCATAAAATTTGCATTTAATTAACGTTATTTTCAGCCGACGTACGACACCCGGTACGGTTTTAATGGACAAAATTCGAGCGAGCCACAAACTCCGACGTCCCTAGCAAGGACATGAATTACGCATCACCAGGTGATTCTCAGGAAATAGCTAACAACAACGGAGATCCACCTAGTTATAGTAAAAGTGCAATATATGCCACACATCCCAACCAACCACCCGATTTCAATAAAAATGACCAACGAAATGATGATTATGGCAAAAATATATCTCACAAACGGCAAACTAGCAGTTTGCATGGACATTTTAACCATATGAAAGCGTTACCTGGTAATGAACAAAGTTGTAGTAGAGAAGGGTTGTACAGTACCGCTCCAGACTTACCACCAAGGGTTGACCGGGCTGTAAAACCTTTAGGTTTAGTTGCAACACCGACCAAATCCAATGGGTATGACAGTTTTTTTTTTCTCTAAACTAAGCATATTTTCTAAAAACCTACTCGGGCATTACAATAAGGCATTTTTTTTACAGATAAAGCTTACTATATTTACAAAATATTTTTTTATATTAAGCTATTGGTATTGAAAGATCTATCAAACAAAAATATCATAAGTACATAAAAATTTCATAGAGTTCAGTTATACATGCACTCCTTCGTGTAAACATTGTCTCTTCCATTGTTAGGGAATATATCAAAACTATCTTTCCGGTCGTACTCAATACTTGAACGAAAAAGACAACAGTTGAGTGAAAGAACTGTTAAGAGATATTTTACAAAGTGTCAATGTGTAGAAAAATAATGCTTCCAAGCAACACAAACTAACTACAAAATCGCTGGATAAAATGGATTTTAAAAAAGATGTCGCCTTTGATGATGTTTTAGTATCCATTACCAAACTTAATTCTTCCAATGTATCAAAATTTCTCTAAATCTATCATGGTTTTCAATCGAGTGAGTATCGCACATTGTCGTGAGGTTTTTCCATTATGTATAAGATATTTTTATATATTTATATTAAAATATTCTATAAATATATTTTCTATAGTATTTTATATATACAATTGGGAATTTGTTTGCGATATAAGCTCTAACAATGAGGTAGATAAAATATAAAAGATGAAAGAATTTTGCGTCTTGCAAAAGTTCACTGGAATATCGAGCGATTTTCTAATTCGTCGGATGTCAGAGCGATTAGCAAATCTATTTTAAGCATGCTCTTGTTTTCTATTGATGCTATTTTCAGGAGATCGGCCCATGAAAGGTTGTTTGGTACTAAAGCTGGTCAACAGAATGATCAAGAATCAAACAATCAAGATAATCAAAACTTTGGCAACAATAAATTAGGGTCGCTAGAGAGAAGTCAAAATTCTAAATCGGTAAGTATGAGTTTTATGATATTCCTTTAGCATGCGTTTAATATCGTTATCGCACGAATCATGAAACTATAACTTTATAGGATTCGTTGTCATCGTATGATTCCTTTAACAATCAAAATGTAAAACCTATATCTAACTCACGAATAATACCTAATGCGCATGATGATCTCAAGACGACGTTATCCAAAATTGAACCTGGTAGTCCCAGTATTCAAAACAGTCCGTCGAAATATGGCCCTCCGAGATGGGAACAAAATCATAGGCACGATAGATTAGGTTCCAAATTAGATTTGAAATACACTATAACTAGTAGCACTGATTTAACGGTTGATCAAAGTCCTAGGAATTCTAGGGATATGGATAAAGATGTTGGAAGCAGTATGGAGCAAATGCATCAAAGAATGCCAGACCGGGATAGATTAGATATATACAGGTAATGGGAAACAGATTTTTTTTGGATTAACAATTTATTTCGATAGGAATTGAAAAGCACTGTTTTAGGTACAATAGATCTCCTGGAAAGCAAAATAATATGGCAAAGATGTCCCATATGGAGACAAAAACTGATTATGGGAAATATAGGTAAAATTTATTTACTGTATGAGAATATGTTTAAGAGTACCACTAAAACGTGTCTATGATCTTACGTAACCGTTATTATTATTTCAATAGAAAGAAATAATATTTATGTTCTGGTCATTAATCGCGGAACGCTTTAAATTTTTTAAGACATTCATTCCGAACCGAGATAAGTATGTACTCATTTTTTTGAGTCCACTCATTAATATTTTCATTGTAAATTGTTTCTATATAACTACAGGTCCACATACACACATGATATAAAAAGATTAAGCATATTCTAATTACTTAGACTTTATTATATTTAAAATGAATTTGTAATTCAATTTAGTCCAAATAACAGTTCGTCACAGGACTACGCTAGAAGTTCGCACCAGGATTTATCTCAGAGCCATCTAAGCATACATCAAGGGCCGCCACACCATCATTCGCCGGTTAAAGCGAACGGTTTCGACAATGGGCAAATGAATCATTTGCCCCCTCAAAATGCTCCTCCAAATGTTTATAAACCGATACCACCGCCAAAACCGAAAAATTACAAACCGCCTTATAAGGGACAAAGCGGTTATGGTCCTAACGAGGGAATGATGCAACCATCACTATCATATCAACATGGAAAAAGTCACAGCAACCCAGTGGTAAATTTTACTCTTTGTTAACGAATTCTATTTTGACGGGATAATTAAAATGAAATAGTTAAAATGCTTACCAACGCTAAATTTCAATAGTCATGCTGAATCAAACAGGATAAAACTGATAATACTGTAACGTTTTTCCGTTCTTAAAACGTTGTCGGGGTTTTAGAAAAACACACAGGCGATATATTTAAATTCACTTATTCTATTAACACAATTACGGTAATTAAAATCTATTAAAAAATGCTTATTAACTATATCACTTAACCACTAATGTCTTTATTTATGTAAACGATATTTATATTACATGTACTAGTTCAATCGCGACCGCACTATCGAACTCGTATCGATTGACTGCCTCCTGGCCAACCCGACGCGTTATTTATAGCTGGCGCGAACGTCCAGATTGTTCGAGGGCCTTCTAGAACGTCCTCGAAGATTCTGGAGAATATTCTCGAATCTTCGACCCGGTGCTGCCCTCTGTTATTCGTCGTAGGTAGTTCTTCTTCCGCTATGCAGCGCCATCTAGGGACGCCTATCGGAACCGCCAGTTGAAAAGTTGGCGCTCGTTACACTGCTCCCTCCTTAGATCTGTTCCGTCCCGGAACAGGAACTATCACCTCCATGAAGATACGAACAGTTCTCTCCATTCTTACACGACGAGGTCCGGAAGAAATAGCACGCTACCGTCCGTCGCCTCCCTTCTGCTGACCGCGGGTTGTAGCTGCATACTAGAACTCTATTCCAGTATATCGGAAAATTTCTTCGAGCATGTTCCTTACGACCCTCCAGTCCAAGCCATCCAATCCACAGCCTATTTTTGGCACCCTGATCTTATTGATCTCCAGCTCCAACAGCTGCTCTCTTAAACTTATCAGGCTGTCCCACATCGTCCGTAGGTTGGCTTGCCAACTGAGGCTTCTTTGGTCACCAAGTAGAATAAAGGCCGTTTCTTTCCTGGCAAGTGCAGAGCCTTGCCCACCTCAGGGTTCAGGCTTCGGAGATCTTGGACACCACCAAATTTCTTCTTGAATACGGTAGCTATCCCCTTGCCCATTCTTAGATCTTGGGCAACACAATGTGCTAACGCGCACCCTTCAGGAGCCAAAAACAAATCCTCCTGAATCTCCGTTGTTACACCATGACGCACTTTGCGGCCATTCCCATACTTGTCCATGAACTCCTCATAGCTGAGTTCTTCTTCGGGGAGTCTACAAACTCGGACCATCTGCTCGTCCTCTTGATTGTCTCCAAGATAAGGAGCTAGGCGATTAAAATGCACCACTCTTGCTTTACCATTGGGTTTCTTTCTGATGCGATAGATGACGTCATTAATTCGCTTTATTACTTCGTAAGGCCCGTCCGATCGTTCGTCAGCTTAGGTGAGAAGCCTCGACGTCGCTGAGGATTGAACAGCCAGACCAGGTCTCCAGGCTGATATCCGCCTTCATTCGCTCTGATGTCGTAGTGTTCCTTCATGCGGTCGCTTGCTTCATGGATATTCGCCCTCACCCGATCGTGAATATCATCCATTCGCCTCCGCAAGTTCGAAACATAGTCATCTCCAACTACTTCTTCATTTGGTTTAAAGCCGAACTTAAGATCGCATGGTAAGCGCAGCTCTCGTCCAAAAAGCACACTAGATGGACTTTGGCCAGTGGTTTCGTGGACCGATGCTCTATACGCCAGCAAGAATAGATGTAGCTGCTGGTCCCAATCTCGCTGGTGGTCTGCGACAACTTTTGATAGATACTTGATAACTGTCCTGTTCATGCGCTCCACCATGCCATCTGATTGCGGGTGCAAGGCAGTTGTTCGGGTCTTGCGAATACCCAATATTTTGCACACCTCTTGAAACACTGCTGATTCAAAATTCCGTCCCTGGTCGGAGTGAAGTTCAAGCGGCACACCAAACCGACTGAAAGTTCTTTAACTAAAGTCTCAGCCACTGTAACAGCTTCCTGATTTGGTAATGCGTAAGCTTCCACCCATTTGCTGAAGTAGTCCACTGCAACCAAGATGTATTTATTTCCAAATTCCGTCGTGGGAAATGGTCCGGCAACATCAATCGCAATCCTTTCAAAAGGACTGCCAACGTTGTATTGCTTCATAGGGGCCCTCTTCCTTTGGGAAGGTCCATTGGCAGCGGCGCAAGTTGTACATCTCCGGCACCAGTCTTTCACGTCATTCTTGCAATTAACCCAATAGAATCGCTCTCTGACCTTCTCTATAGTCTTCCGGACTCCAAGATGCCCTCCCGATGTTCCATCATGAAGAAGTTTAAAACTTCGGAATTCTTGCTTTCGGAACCACAATCTGAAGTCTGCTATTGCCCAGCTTCGTCTTCTAACACTCGTCTGAGAAGACCATTTTCCATTACCAAAGAGCCCCACTGAGCCCAATACGATTTTAGCTCGCGAATATGGTGCTACCGTTTCCCAGTTAGGCCGCGCTTCTTGCATCTTCCACTCCATCACACGCTTCAAAACTTCGTCAGACTCCTGGTCAGCTCGGATTTGGTCTTCAGTCCATCTATCATCTATGACAGTAGTCCTTAAGCAGGTTGCTTCATTTTTCTCTTCGGCACGACAGCAGTGCGTACAATCCTTGGAACAGGGTCTCCTCGATAGTGCGTCAGCGTTTCGATGACTGGTTCCAGGCCGATGTTCCGAATCAAAGTCATACTCTTCAAGACGCTCTATCCATCTGGCAACCTGCCCTTCCGGATTCTTGAAGCGTAGCAACCACATCAATGCCGCATGGTCGGTTCTTAACAAGAACTTCCTGCCATAGAGATATTTATGAAAGTGCTCTATAGACTTAACTACGGCCAACAGCTCTCTCCTGGTCACACAATAGTTGCGTTCCGGTTTCGACAGCACTTTGCTGAAGTAACCGAGCACTTTTCGTGGCCATCTTGAACTTGGGACAACACGCCTCCGATGCCCACATTGCTGGCATCAGTATCCAAAATGAATTTTCCTTCAGCCTGTGGATAGCACAAGATGGGCGCAGTGGTCAGCATCTGTTTCAATTCTTCAAAGGCATCCTGGCAGCTCTTCTCCCAGACGTAGTCTCTGCCCTCTTCAGTTAGTCTCGTGAGAGGCTTGGCGATGTTAGCAAATCCAGAAACGAATCGTCGGTAATAAGTGCATAGCCCAAGAAAACTTCTTATTTCATGCTTGTCCTTCGGAACCGGCCAAGACTTGACCGCTTCTATCTTCCCTGGGTCAACCGAACTCCATCCTCTGATACTACGTGGCCGAGGTAGTGCACTTGCTTCTGGAACAGGTTGCACTTTTTGGGGTTAAGCTTCAAATTCGCTCCTTTCAATCGCTGAAATACTTGCTCCAAGTTCTTCAAATGGTCCTCAAAAGATTTTCCTAAGACAATTATATCGTCGAGGTATACCAAGCAAGTTTCCCAGGATAGTCCTCTCAGTACGTTTTCCATCAATCTTTCAAACGTCGCGGGAGCATTACATAAACCAAATGGCATGACGTTAAATTGCCACAATCCTGTCCCGATCGTAAACGCCGTCTTCTCCTTATCCTTTGCCTCTACTTCGACCTGCCAATAACCACTCTTCAGGTCAAGGGTCGAAAATACCTACACCCACCTAGGGTATCCAAAGTGTCATCGATTCTGGGCAAGGATAAACTGTCCTTCTTGGTTACGTTATTTAGTTGTCGATAATCCACGCAGAACCTAGTTGAACCATCCTTCTTCTTCACCAGTACCACTGGAGAAGCCCATGGACTGTTCGATGGTTCAATTACTCCATCCCGCTCCATATCCTGTATAATTTGTTCTGCTTCGGCTCGTTTCGCCAATGGCAATCTTCTGGGGCTTGGCGGATCGGCTGGGCATCTCCAGTGTCTATTCGATGTCGTACAACATTAGTCCTGCCCTCGTGTTCCGGTCTTCTGCTTGGAAAAGATCTTGGTAGCGTGCAAGCAGCTGTTTTACGGTATGGCGTTGTTGTGTTGTCAATCCTTGCAAGACAAGTCAATGAAGTTATTCAACCATCTAGGAAGCGGATCTGGAGTTGTTGTTACGCCATCCTCTTTGTTGACAATCGACGACACACTAGCACAATTTCCCAAAGGTACGCCCTTCTTCAGCTTTACTGGATACCTATTGACGTTCATCAGTCGAACGGGTAGTTTTCTCCAGCTTGTATCACTGCCTTAGCAACCAGTATTCCACGACCTTGACCGCTAATCGCTCCCGGTTCCAGCATTAAAACTTGCCCTTTGGGAATATCTCCATTGGTGCTCGCTTCCACAATGGTTTCACTGCGGCTCGCCACAGTTACTTCTTCTGCAACACTATGCAGGCCGACATATTCTTGCTATGGTTGAGAATAACTTCTTCTTTGCCAACCTTCAACACTCCTGCTTGCAAGTCCAGTTTAAAACCAAATTCTGTCATTATGTCCATTCCGAGGATTACGTCTTGTTCTATATCTGCAACTACTACACGATACTGGCATGCAGTATCACCAATACGGAAGTGGGCTATCGTCTCCCCCAACACGTTGACTGATTGCCCAGTTGCCGTACGTAGCGTCCACCTGGTTGGATGTATCCGGTTCTTCTTTCCCACTGCTTCCGGCCGAAGAATTGTCATTGTTGCACCAGTATCTAGCAGTAAATCTCTCGGTTTCCCATTTACATGCCCATACACGACGAGGCTGCTAGGTCTACATCCCACTGAAGCAACAATCACTGGTGTTACTGGGGCATCAGCTACATAGGTCGACGATCGCCCCTTCCCGTCGGCTGGTTTTCGTGGATCGGGACACCGACTACGTACGTGCCCCATCCTTCCACAATTCCAGCATCGTCTTCCTGGTTGCCTAGTTTGCACGGATTCCCTTTTCGTCATCAATTCCGTCATCTTTTCGTAATCATTTCATCTAATTTCGCCATAATTCCTTCTAATGGCTCTTCTTCCTCGTGACTCCCTAGAACACGGACGCGAGCAGGTCCTTTGACCGATTGCTTCACGGCTTCAAAATCTAGTGCTTGAGCTAAAGCCTGTTCAACGTTTGCGGCCGAGCGAGCTTTACTGCCTGTTGAGTATCCTTATCGAGCAGGCCATCCAGGAATTTTTCCACAGCGAGACTCTCGCACACATCTTCCGTACCGTTGGGTACGCACTCTTAAATAGACGAACGACGTCAGCTTCATACTCCTGTAGAGTCTCGTTCGACCTCTGACAGCGATTTTTCAACTGCGAGCGATATACTTGCTGCAGATGTTTGTTACCGAAACGCATCTCCAATTGATTAAGTAGCGTTTGGTAATTTTGTCGCTCCGTCGAAGGAATAACCTGGAGTTTCAAAGCATCGCCGCGCAGAGCTACTGATAACATGGCTGCTTTGGTAGCTTCCGTCCAGCCATATACCGTAGCTGTGGTATCCAGCAGCGTCAAATAGTCTTCCAAGGGAGTCTTCCCGTCGAATGTAGGCAGGTCACATTTATTTTGAACCGTACAGATGGGCACTGAATTTCTTGGTTCCATCTGAGTGCTTTCCGTATTGGTAGAATTTCAGTTTCTTCCGTGTTTCGTATGGTTCCAGAATGAATTTTCTTCTAGAACCTTCATGCGATCGTCCAATTCTTCAATCATTCTAGATTTTTCGTCGATTCTGTTCATTAATTCGTGTTTTACATTATTAGAACTTTCTATAACTTTCTCTTCTATGTTTTCAATCTTTTTTTCTAATTTTCTAGAATTTTCTATATTTTTCTCGTCCATGTTTTCAATTTTTTCTAGAACTTTCTCTTCTAAATTGCGAGAATTTTCCATAACTTTCTCTTCCAGTTTTCTAGAATTTTCTATATTCTTCTCGTCCAAGTTTTTCAATTTTTCTAGAACTTTCTCTTCTAAATTGCGAGAATTTTCCGTAAGTTCTTTTAGAAGTTCGCCATTACCACAGACACTTCAAACAAATATGTCTCAGGATCTTCACCAGCTGCTTCTATTGCTCTTCGTAATCTCGACTGAAGCTCGGCCTTCCTTCCACTCGTATCTTCATCCCTTTCTTCTAATTCCCGTTGAGATCTACCACTTTCAAGTCCACTAATTTACAGTATTTCGCCGCCATTGTTTCTAATTAAACACTATTAGTCCACTAATATATCGCCAAATACCACACCTGACACCAATTGTAACGTTTTTCCGTTCTTAAAACGTTGTCGGGTTTTAGAAAAACACACAGGCGATATATTTAAATTCACTTATTCTATTAACACAATTACGGTAATTAAAATCTATTAAAAAATGCTTATTAACTATATCACTTAACCACTAATGTCTTTATTTATGTAAACGATATTTATATTACATGTATAGTTCAATCGCGACCGCACTATCGAACTCGTATCGATTGACGCCTCCTGGCCAACCCGACGCGTTATTATAGCTGGCGCGAACGTCCAGATTGTTCGAGGCCTTCTAGAACGTCCTCGAAGATTCTGGAGAATATTCTCGAATCTTCGACCCGGTGCTGCCCTCTGTTATTCGTCGTAGGTAGTTCTTCTTCCGCTATGCCAGCGCCATCTAGGGACGCCTATCGGAACCGCCAGTTGAAAAGTTGGCGCTCGTTACAATACTAAAGTAGTGCAAACATGCAGTTAAAACATCTCCTAAATGTTATCTGATATACTATCAATACAGCACAGAACGATGTAACTTGGAAATACTCTGTTGTATTAAGTAGTAAGTGTAAAACCAGCTAAATGATGAACGTACAAACGCGTTCAACAATTTTTTCCCGAAAATCGTGTTGCAATCACTATACCAAGAGCGTGCTTTCGACCTGTCGATTGCCGTAATATGGTAAAAAGAAACATGAAAAATTTGATTTCTGTAAGTAAACAAAGCCGAGAAATACGCATGCTATTCTGCTAGGCAATTGTACGTTTCGCCAATCCGCATGCTATCGCTGTCTAATGGCAAGCACTCACGCTGGTCTAACTAGTACAAAATACTATCACCACATCGATCTTTTCAATTTAAGTCAATTCGACATATCCTCATTCCATGTACTGTGAGGTGAGTGGAACGATTCGCTAGGTATGCGTAATTCACTTTTCTGTTTAGCCGGTCTTCGATCCACTTCCCTCATTTCTTAACAAGGAGTTGGATGTTAGGGTACGGTTCCCAAGTTTTATAACGGTTAGTAAGTTTTGATCGCGGTCAGTAAGTTTATAAAAAAATGGAATATTATACGCCCGAGGAAAAACCTTTTATTGTGAAACAATTTTACGGTGGCAATTCAGTAAAAGTTATACACGATTTATTTGCAGTAAATTACCCCAAAAGATTAATTCTTAGCGCGACTACTTCATAATATAGGCCTACGTTTTGAAACAACGCTTACATTAATAAATAACAAAAATAAAAGTTAGTTCTTCCAGTTTGGCCGCGTGCGAGTTCATGGTATAAAAAAATTGAAACTACCAGGTTGGTCCTCACTCACAATCTCAGATTTATTTAATATTAATAAATTATAGCGACTAGTTTTGGGAATAGACCCCCCCCCCTCCTCGGGCTAGAGATAATGTAAGTTGCAAAGGAAAAATCAGAAAAAGTTTGTTTTACATTTTCTGACTTTTCCTTTGCAACTTATATTATGTCTAGTCCGAAGATGGGAGTCTATTCCCGAAACTAATTGCTATAATTTATTAATATTAAATAAATCTGAGATTGTGAGTGAGGATCAACCTAGCAGTTTTATTTTTTTTTTATAAAAAATAAAAATATCCTAGTGAAAAATATCAGTGACATCGAAATAAGTTAGTGGAATAAAATCCTAGTATGATATCTAAACAAATCTTTTATCTAAGAATAAATATCGATCGTACAAAATTAGCACATCCCAAGAATATCAGGCTCAATTTAATTCGGCTGAACGATGACAATTCGCCGAACGTTAATAAATCTGTAGTGGGGCTTCGTACAGTTGAAGTCCTTTCCATTTGCGGTCGCCCAGAATGCAATCGACAGCTCGCAACTTTTCACCCGGTATTGCGCTGGCTTTAAATGCAGTTGATCTATGTAAGTACTTTAAAGGATAAAATGAGAATGTTCAATGTGAGTTCGAAGATCAATATAAACAAGTTTTCTAGACCGGTGATTGGTAATGTCAAAATTACAGTCGTTTATGAAATTAAAAGGAAAAAAAAAATAATTTGGATCCATTCGTAAAAATTAAGTAACTACACATCTTTCACCATATGTATACTATAATATTCGGAATACTAACCAAATGTTACTTGATCTGCTTTTTGTAAACATTTAATTTCTCTCTCTCTCTATTTAATTTCTTTCATTTTTAATTTGTTTTTGCGAAATACTTTATTTATGTAAAAAAACTCTAGTTCGTAAGATATTTTTTAATTTCGAATTTTTATTATTAAACATTCTTCGGTTAAATGTGGAAGATGTTATTAAATTTTTAGTAAAAATGTTTCTAAGAATTATATTTTTGTTTAGTTATAGAATTCAACTATAAAGTGTAGTTTTATAATTCTCCACGTCAATTTTTTTTGTTTTATTTTTATAATTTTAAATTTCTACATATTTTTTCAATTATTATTACTATGAACTAGAAAAACAGGTAAAAACAACATGAATATGTACATTTTGGTCAAATAACAAGAATTCTAAAATGGAACGATTTGCTAAATATTCATATTAATAATTAAAAATAAAAATTTACATTAATTAACAAAGATTTAATTATTAGAGTTTGATAGAGATCAGAGCCTGGTTGAAACGTCTCTAAAGTATTTGTGTGGAAAAAAGGAAACGTTCAATTACCGGTTTTTTACTTATTACTTAATGCATTGAATGATGTTTGAAATATTTCGTCTATTTTATCAATTTATACATTTTAAACTTATATAAAACTTAATAAATAATAATTTATTTCTCGATGTTTCACAAAATGTCATTTCTGTACAATAGTATTATTTTTGTTATTGTTATTTGCGTTATTTTTTATCTGTTTGTAACTTTGTTAGTCACCAACTTGCCATTTCTTCTTCACATAATAAATTTTGTTCGAATTTATTTGTTCTATTTAGGGTCGTTCCAAGTTCTCAAAATTCTGATTTGTTAAACAACAAAATCTTTCATTTTAACTAGATAAGTAAATCTTTTTTTTTTGTACAAAATTTAGGATCAACGATCGCCGAATATGCACGATTATTACTACAATATGCCTCAGAACAACATGCCGAATAACTGGCATACGGAAACAGCAGTACGTTATAATTCCAACATTCATGGCCATTACGATATGGCGCCCCCATACGATTCAAGGAGACATCCTAGCATGTCGTACCCGTCCAGGAATGATATGGGGCCTCTGCCACAACATGACAATCCTTACAACGTAGACTCTAACGAGATGATGGATGCTCGGCCTCCGGAAAGGCCGAATATCGTAGATTTGCAAGGATCAAGAGAGCAAAGGGGTTCGGCGTTCGAACTGTACAGAAAGCCAATCCATCACAATCTAAGGTAAACTTTTGCTCGTACCTAGGTTTTGTGTATGTACACTGGTTCATTTCACGGATTAATTGTTTTTTTTTTTATTTTGCTATGATGTAAGGTTCTGCATTTTTTCGATATTTAAAAGTCGGAGTATGGTTGTAATGTCTGAGCGGCTCCATTTGTTTGTTTTTTCTTTTCAATTTTATACATGTTCTTACTTTTGCCACTTAAGCTTGTTCTTTTTACTTTGCTTTGTTAACTGTTGACTGACAAAGCTTTGAGTTGAGCTGTTAAACACAATGAATAACAATGTCAAATGATAGAAATGCATGGGTACCTGGGAATATTTATAATTGAATTTTATTCTGTGTCTAATGTGGTTCTTGATTGCATGGCTTTACTTCATCCAGTATGAGACTGCACATTTACAATAGCTGTGATTACATATTGCTATCTTTTATGGTTATGTACTAATAGCGTTTTATTACTGCGTTGGCGTAGTCACCACAAATTGCAGAGGTGGTATTCTATTTTCATGAAATATATACATCTGCAAGCATATGTGATTGTGGTCTAATGCACTTAGTAATAGCATATATAGATAACTTGATATCTCATTATATATATATTATTTTTCACAGCGATTTTGGACTCTTTATTTCAGACTGCCTTGCGCAATATAAGTCCAATCCCGCCTAACGCCTATAGCCTGTATGTTTAGACGTGCTATGTGATCCATAGGGATAGTTTTAGAGCAGATTGTACCAAATAACTTTTCATATTGTATTATGTTGTAAAGCCTATTTTGCACAATTTGTTACACTCGGAGATCATTTGTGTATTACAGACAAAGGTGGATGAGCTGCATTATACTTTCACCCACTATTTTTTTTTTCAAATAAAAAATTCTTCTTAAATTAGCGAATATTATTAATTTCTAAGATATCTTTGATTTTCTAAAAATATATCACTCGCATTGTGTGAGAAAGGCGATTGTAATTTGATTACCACTTGGAATAAGTAAACCAAATTTTGAAAGATCTTAGTACAGATCTATATACGGTTTTAGATGTGCTTAGACTTCTTAAAGTGTAATATCCTGCGTGTTTATCACTAAAGTGAAGACTCAGACAACCTCAATTGGGGATATCTTAATTTTCTTAAGTAGAATATTCTACAGCATTTAGGCAGGATTGCTATACTAGAGCCCATATCCTTAAAGGTGTATAAAAACAAGTGACTAACCTCACGATAATTTAAACTTAGTTTTTCGGAAACTCTAACAATAACAGAAATCTGTTGAATCTTAGAATGCAGAAGACTTGGTTTGAGAATATAACTGACGACAGTGATACTTATTATCAGTTTACTTTGGGCTAAGAGTGCTGTCTCAAATTTGGCCTTCTTTCAGCACGGTGTGCACTAGTTCGTATAACTACTTTACATTGTATTCAATTTGACATATTTGTTAACTCTTCTAAATTTAAGGGTGACTATAATAGCGATATATTTATAAATGTTAAACAAAATAATCTATTGTTGCGATTTTACGAGTAAAGAATAGGTCTTAATGGTGCTCGTGAGTCCATACATGAAGTTATTTTTATTTATGCGCTTACTAAGTTGTATTACAAAGATTAGGATCGAGTGACAACGCTAGAAAACGTGTAGTCAGGATTACGGGCATCTGATATATCACCCTTTCAAAGTAATATCTTGCAGAACTACCGCTCTCTTCGCTCTTTCATCTTAGACTGTCCAGATTCTTCTAGAAGCTGGCGGGACTAGTACCGCTTTAGGACCTCCTGTTACACTTCCATTAGAAGCAGACACATTAAATCTCTTCATTTTGACAAGTCAAATTCTTACACAAATTTCTTCTACGTTTACACTACTGGATTCTTTAATTTCTTCAGCGCAAATAAATGAGGCTAAAGAGTGTGCGAAGGGGTGGAAATGCAATCGTGGACAAAGAAGAATTGTCGGAAGTAAGAGGGAATATGCTAAAGCTAAAGTCGCGCGAAAGAAAATATAAGAAAAACAGGAAGCTTTGGAAGTAGACTCTTCATAGTGCCTTAAAAAGATGAATTTATAATTGTATAACAAAACCATAGAAAATAGGCACACTTGGGCATTGATTATATATAATATAGATATACCAACAGCCACTTTATCAAAATAGTCAATTAAAGTGTCACTAGATGTCTCTTATATCTACATATTCAAATTAAATTTTTCGTCAGATTTATTTTAGCATTTATGAAAACCTAACTACATAGGCGTACTCTAGTGGAGAGTAGCACATTCATTGAATTTACAACTTGTACATATATCTACGGAACAAAAAACAAAGGTCGTTTTTTTGCGTGTCTAAATCTGGATACGTAAAAAGTAATAAACAGATATTAAAAATGTGAGATATGCCGGTAAATATATCGAGTATAAATTGTGTTTCAACTAATAATTTTAAATCAAAATTTCTATACCGTAACCTTATTTTTTATTTTGGTACATAAATTAAAGTAAAACCAAACTAATGGGTTACTAAATACTTTATAATATATACAGCGTGAGCGCAAACAAATATCATTTATGCTGGAGCTTTTGTTAGTAGTTTTAGGAGAAAAAGTTGTGAATAAAAGTTGAAGTACTAATTATTTTACATAACTTTTATAAATAAATATAATATAATAAATATATAACATAATAATACAAAAAAAGAAAGGAATATATAACATACAGTGATCGGAGAACGTGCGCATCATATGTGAAATTTGTTTGTCTTTGAATTTAGTAAATCTTTCTTCTTACAAATTGCCTCTACATGTCTAGAAACTAAAATAACCCTCATCAAATCTGCCTAAAATTTAATTGTATACCAGGGAAGATCAAAAAAAATATGAAACTACGCTAAGAGTAAAGTATCTCATTTTTTGGGTTTAGAAGATTCTTTTATGAGAAAATGTTGTTTCAAATTTAATGCTATGTCCAATTATGAAGATTCGTTTAATTTGAGCAAAAAAAAATTAATCGCTTTTTTCGGAATTCCTGTATACAAAATTGATCCTGATCATACAGCTGTCATATCCTATCCTCAGAGGAAATCATATGCGTACAATACCATAATTAGTTAGTTTCAAAAATGTTATAGCTTTGAAAAGTAAAACTTCAAAATAATGTTTCGCTTTCAAATAAAATAAAATAATAATATCTAATTAAAATTATAAAGAGCTTACTTCATAAATAACAGACCCTTAAATCTTAGATCGGGAGAGGAGAAAAGACATTCACTCCTCTGCTTACTTTGAACAAATAGAAAAAATATATCACTGCGTAGGCTTTCACGGCCGGTGTAACTATAACTAACAGCTTCTTGCGGGTTTCGCCGTGTGTCAAAATTTTCGCTCGACGTTTCGCTGTTCATACTGACAGCTTCTTCAGGATAACTGAACTGAACAGTTCAGTTCTAGAAAAAATATATTTTTTTACAAATACCTACGTTATCACAACATGCGGAATATCGTCACCTAGGAAAAAGTGGAAGTTACGAAAACACATGTTCTTGGTTCAATAAGTTATTATGTCTTAAAATCTACACATACTTTTTTAGGAGGAAAAACGGGAGTGAGAACTTATTAATGTTATATAAATAAACGTTTACTAATAAACATAGACTTATTAATATCATACTGATTTTCACCTTACGATTATATGTCCTGTACGATTTATTTTATATTGTAGATAGCTGTAGCATGATAACAATATAATAGAATAACAATTAAGGCATGAATGTATCGATAGTCTGTCTGGATTTTCTTACAATTATCAAGTTTTGCAATTTGAATATTTCATACAAAGCGTGGTATGTATATGCGTGGTAAACAGCACCATCTGTTATTTAGAAGCGTAACACTGTTCAAGCTAATGAGTTAACATAGGTTGAGATCTTAGATATCCCACTTATATTTTGGACCAGGAAACGGTGGCGGCACTATAGCGGCGTGGTCCAAAAGCTCAAATTTAAGCGTTACCATTGCCTCTTATGGACGTGGTTTATCTATATTATATATAATCAATGCACTTGGGTTAAAATATGCGGCAAAAGTAAAAAAGATGCTACAAGATCGATGTGAAAGGAGATAAATGGCTGCTTCCGTTCAAAAGCTTCGAATCAATCTTTTGTGACATTTTCTCAACTGCTTTTGTCTTTCGAAACCAGTGGGAGATCAGTGTTCGGCAATTCAAAGATATGTATTGTAACGTTTTTCGGTTCTTAAAACGTTGTCGGGGTTTAGAGGAAAACACACAGGCGATATATTTAAATTCACTTATTCTATTAACACTATTACGGTAATTAAAATCTATTAAAAATGCTTATTAACTATATCACTTAACCACTAATGTCTTTATTTATGTAAACGATATTTATATTACATGTACTAATTCAAACGCGACGCGACTATCGAACTCGTATCGATTGACTGCCTCCTGGCCAACCCGACGCGTTATTTATAGCTGCGCGAAACTTCCAGATTGTTCGGGGCCTTCTAGAACGTCCTCGAAGATTCTGGAGAATATTCTCGAATCTTCGACCCGGTGCTGCCCTCTGTTATTCGTCATAGGTAGTTCTTCTTCCGCTATGCTAGCGCCATCTAGGGACGCCTATCGGAACCGCAGTTGAAAAGTTGGCGCTCGTTACACTGCTCCTCCTTAGATCTGTTCCGTCCCGGAACAGGAACTATCACCTCCATGAAGATACGAACAGTTCTCTCCATTCCTACATGACGAGGTCCGGAAGAAATAGCACGCTACCGTCCGTCGCCTCCTTCTGCTGACCGCGGTTGTAGCTGCATACTAGGAACTCTATTCGGTATATCGGAAAATTTCTTCGAGCATGTTCCTTACGACCCTCCAGTCCAAGCCATCCAATCCACAGCCTATTTTTGGCACCCTGATCTTATTGATCCCCAGCTCCAACAGCTGCTCTCGTAAACTTATCAGGCTGTCCCACATCGTCCGGTAGGTTGCTTGCCAACTGAGGCTTCTTTGGTCACCAAGTAGAATAAAGGCCGTTTCTTTCCTGCAAGTGCAGAGCCTTGCCACCTCGGTTCTGGCTTCGGAGATCTTGGACACCACCAAATTTCTTCTGAATACGGTAGCTATCCCCTTGCCCATTCTTAATCTTGGGCAACACAATGTGCTAACGCGCACCCCTTCAGGAGCCAAAAAACAAATCCTCCTGAATCTCCGTTGTTACACCATGACGCACTTTGCGGCCATTCCATACTTGTCCATAAACTCCTCATAGCTGAGTTCTTCTTCGGGAGTCTACAAACTCGGACCATCTGCTCGTCCTCTTGATGGTCCCCAAGATAAGGAGCTAAGCGATTAAAATGCACCACTCTTGCTTTACCATTGGCTTTCTTTTGATGCGATAGATGACGTCATTAATTCGCTTTTACTTCGTAAGGCCCGCTCCCACGATCGTTGCAGCTTAGGTGAGAAGCCTCACGTCGCGTGAGGATATGAACAGCCAGACCAGGTCTCCAGGCTGATATCCGCCTTCATTCGCTCTGATGTCGTAGTGGTTCCTTCATGCGGTCGCTTGCTTCATGGATATTCGCCTCACCGATCGTGAAATATCATCCACTCGCCTCGCAAGTTGAAACATAAGTCAGGCTCCAACCTACTTCTGTCATCGGTTTAAAGACGAACTAAGATCGCATGGTAAGCGAGTTCTCGTCCAAAAAAACACTAGATGGACTTGGCCAGTGGTTTCGTGGAACCGATGCCTACTACCGCAGCAAAATAGATGAGTTGTTAGGTCCAATCTCGCTGGTGGTCTGCGACAAATTTTGATAATACTTGATAACTGTCCTGTTCATGCGCTCTCCACCATGCCATCTGATTGCGGGTGCAGGCAGCTGGTTCGGGTCTTGAATACCAATATTTTGCACATCTCTTGAAACACTGCTGATTCAAAAATTCCGTCCCTGGTCGGAGTGAAGTTCAAGCGGACACCCAAACCGACTGAAAAAGTTCTTTAACTAAAGTCTCAGCAACGCGTTACAGCTTCCTGATGGTGTAAATGCGTAAGCTTCCACCATTTGCCGAAGTAGTCCACTGCAACCAAGATGTATTTATTTCCAAATTCCGTCGTGGGAAATGGTCCGGCAACATCAATCGCAATCCTTTCAAAGGACTGCAACGTTGTATTCCCTCATAGGGGCCCTCTTCTTTGGAAAGGTCCATTGGCAGCGGCGCAAGTTGTACATCTCCAGGCACAGTCTTAACGTCATTCTTGCATTAACCAATAGATCGCTCTCTGACCTCTCTATAGTCTTCCGACTCCAAGATGCTCCCGATGTTCCAATCATGAAGAAAGGTTTAAAAAACTTCGGGAATTTTGCTTTCGAACCACAATTTGAAGTCTGCTATTGGTCCAGCTCGTCTTCTAACACTCGTCTAGAAACATTTTCCATACCAAAGAGCCCACTGAGCCATAGATTTTACTTCGGAATATGGTGCTACCGCCCGTTGGCCGCGGTTCTTGCATCTTCTCAACACCGCTTCAAAACTGCGTCAACTCCTGGTCAGCTCGGATTTGGACTTCAGTCTTATCATCTATGAAGTAGTCCAAGCGGTTGCTTCATTTTTCTCTCGGCCGCAGCAGTGCGTAAATCTTGGAGGGTCTCCTCGATAGTGCGTCAGCGTTCGATGACTGTTCCAGGCGATTTCCGAATCAAAGTCATATCTTAAAACCCTTCATCTGGCAACCTGCCTTCCGGATTTTTGAGCGGCAACAATCAATGCGCAATGGTGGCTCTTACAGACTTCTGCCATAGAGATATTTATGAAAGTGCTTATAATTACTACGGCAGCTCTCTCCTGGTACATAAATAGTGCGTCCGGTTTCGACAGCATTTGCTGAATACGAGCCTTTTTCGTGGCATTTGAACTGGACACACGCCTCCGATGCCCCTGCTGGCATCATATCCAAAATGATTTTTCTTAGCCTGTGGTAAGACAAGATGGGCGCAGTGGTCAGCATCTGTTTCAATTCTCAAGGCATCCTGGCAGTCTTCTCACAGTAGTCTCTGCCCTTTCGTTAGTCTCGTGAGGGCTTGCGATGTTGCAATCCAGAACGAATCGTCCGTATAGTGCAGCAAGAAACTCTTATTTCATGTTGTCCTTCGGAGCCGCAAGACTTGACGTTCATTTCTGGATAACCGACACTCCACCTCTGATCTCGTGCCGAGGTGTGGCTTGCTTCCGACAGGTTGCACTTTTGGGGTTAAGCTTCAAATTCGCTCCTTTCATCGCCTGAATAACTTGCTCCCAATTCTTCAAATGGTCCTCAAAAAGATTTTCCTAAGACAATATATCGTCGAGGTTACCAGCAAGTTCCCAGGATATCCTCTCAGTACGTTTTCCATCAAATCTTTCAAACGTCGCGGAGCAATTACTAACAAATCGCATGACGTTAAATTTGCCAAACCACTGTCCGCATCCGTAAAACGCCGTTTTCCTATATGACCTTTGCCTCTACTTCGACCTGCCAATAACCAACTCTTCAGGTCAAAGGGGTCGAAAAACCTTACACCCACCTAGGTATCCAAAGTGTCATCGATTCTGGGCAAAGGATAAACTGTCCTTTTTTTGGTTACGTTAATTAGTTGTCGATAATCCACGCAGAACCTAGTGAACCATCCTTCTCTTCACCAGTACCACTGGAGAAGCCCATGGACTGTTCGATGGTTCATTACTCCATCCCGCTCCATATCCTGTATAATTTGTTCTGCTTAGGCTCGTTTTCGCCAATGGCAATCTTCTGGGGCTTGGCGGATCGGCTGGCATCTCCAGTGTCTATTCGATGTCGTACAACATTAGTCCTGCCCCTCGTGTTCCGGTCTTCTGCTTTGGGAAAGATTCTTGGTAGCGTCCAAGCAGCTGTTTCACGGTATGGCGTTGTTGTGTTGTCAAATCCTTGAAGACAAGTCAATGAAGTTATTTAACCATCTAGGAAGCGGATCTGGAGTTGTTGTTACGCCATCCTTTTTGTTGACAATCGACGACACACTAGCACAACTTCCCAAAGTACGCCCTTCTTCAGCTTTACTGGGATAACTATTGACGTTCATCAGTCGGACACGGCAGTTTTTTCTCCAGCTTGTATCACTGCTTAGCGACCAGTATTCCACGACCTTGACCGCTAATCGCTCCTGGTTCCAGCATTAAAACTTGCCCTTTGGGGATGTCTCCACTTACGCTCGCTTCCACAATGGTTTCACTGCGGCTCGCCACAGTTACTTCTTCTGCCAATACCACGCAGGCCGACATATTCTGGCTGTGAGTGAGAATAACTTCTCTTTGCCAACCTTCAACACTCCTGCTTGCAAGTCCAGTTTGAAACCAAATTCTGTCATATGGCCATTCCGAGGATTACGTCCTGTTCTATCTCTGCAACTACTACACGATACTGGCATGCAGTATACACCAATACGGAAGTGGGCCGTCGTCTCCCCCAGCACGTTGACTGATTGCCCAGTTGCCGTACGTTAGCGTCCGCCTGGTTGGATATATCCGGTTCCTTCCTTCCCACTGCTTCGGCCCGAAGAATTGTCATTGTTGCACCAGTATCTAGCAGTAAATCTCTCAGTTTCCCATTTACATGCCCATACACGACGAGGCTGCTAGCTCTACATCCCACTGAAGCAACAATCACTGGTGTTACGGTGGCATCAGCTACATAGGTCGACGATCGCCCCTTCCCGTCGCCCATTTTAGTTTTCCGTCGGCTTTGTTTTCGTGGATCGGACACCGAACACGTACGTGCCCCATCCTTCCACAATTCCAGCATAGTCTTCCTGGTTGCCTAGTTTGCACGATTCCCTTTTCGTCATCAATTCCGTCACCTTTTTCGTTAATCATTTCATCTAATTTCGTCAAATTTCCTTCTAATGCTCTTCTCCTCGTGGCTCCCTAGAACAGGACGCGAGCAGGTCCTTTGACCGATTGCTTCACGGCTTCAAATCTAGTGCTTGAGCTAAAGCCTGGCATTCAACGTTTGCGCGCCTAGCGAGCTTTACTGCCTGTTGAGTATCTTATCGAGCAGCCATCCAGGAATTTTTCCACAGCGAGACTCTCGCACCACTCTTCGGTACCGTTGGGTACGACACTCTAATTAGACGAACGACGTCAGCTTCATACTCCTGTGAGAGTCTCGTTCGACCTCTGACAGCGATTTTTTCAACTGCGAGCGATTACTTGTGCAGATGTGTTGTTACCGAAACGCATCTCCAATTGATTAAGTAGCGTTTAGTAATTTTGTCGCTCCGTCGAAGGAATAACCGGAGTACCTTCAAAGCTCGCCGCGCAGAGGCTACTGATAACATGGCTGCTTTGGGTAGCTTCCGTCCACGCATTATACCGTTAGCTGTGGTAGTCAGCAGCGTCAAAATAGTCTTCCAAGGGAGTCCTTCCCCGTCCGAATGTAGGCAGGTCACATTTATTTTGAACCGTACAGATGGGCACTGAATTTCTTGGTTCCATCTGAGTGCTTTCCCGTATTGGTAGAAATTTCCAGTTTCTTCGGTGTTTCGTATGGTTCCAGAATGAATTTGTTCTTCATGCACCTCTCATCGCGATCGTCCAATTCTTCAATCATTCTAGATTTTTCGTCGATTCTGTTCATATAATTCTCTGTTTGACATTAAGAGAATTTCTATAATTTTTTCTTCAATTTTTCTAGAATTTTCATAAATTCTTTCGTCCATGTTTTCAATTTTCTAGAACTTTCTCTCCAGTTTTCTAGAAATTTTCTATTATTCTCTCGTCCATGTTTCAATTTTCTACGAACTTTCTCTTCTAGTTTTCTAGATTTTCTATATTCTTCTCGTCCAGTTTTTCAATTTTTTCTAGAATTTCTCTTCTAAATTGCGAGAATTTTCCGTAAGTTCTTTAGAAGCGCCATTACCACAGACACATTCAAACAAATATGTCCTCAGGATCTTCACCAGCTGCTTCTATTGCTCTTCGTAATCTCGACTGAAGCTGCCTTCCTTCACTCGTATTTCATCCCTTTCTTCTAATTCCCGTTTGAGATCTACCACTTTCAAGTCCACTTAATTACAGTATTTCGCCGCCATTGGTCTCTAATAAAACTATTAGTCCACTAATATATCGCCAAATACCCCACACCTGACACCATTTGTAACGTTTTTCGGTTCTTAAAACGTTGTCGGGTTTAGAAAAACACACAGGCGATATATTTAAATTCACTTATTCTATTAACACTATTACGTAATTAAAATCTATTAAAATGCTTATTAACTATATCACTTAACCACTAATGTCTTTATTTTGTAAACGATATTTATATTACATGTACTAATTCAAACGCGGACCCGCAACTAATCGAAACTCGTATCGATTGAACTGCCTCCTGGCCAACCCGACGCGTTATTTATAGCTGGCGCAACTTCCAGTTGTTGGGGGCCTTCTAGAACGTCCTCGAAGATTCTGGAGAATATTCTCGAATCTTCGACCGGTGCTGCTCTGTTATTCGTCATAGTAGTTCTTCTTTCGTATGCTAGCGCATCTAGGGACGCCTATCGGAACCGCAGTTGAAAGTTGGCGCTCGTTACAGTATGTTACCGCCTATCCTTCTTAAGTTTTCGTCAGGAGTTATTGACTTTCTACCGTGGTTAGAAACACATGACTGAGAATTATAAGGGTTTTTGTAATCAAATTTGCATTGGTATGTTGGTAATCATACAATTATACGAACCCCGGATAGTGCTCAAATTATACCCATAGCCGCGAAATTTATTCATAGATGTTGTACCTACACACTGAAAGTAATTCATTTTGAAAGATTACTCGCAATATTAGTTTAAAAGAAGTTAAGTTGCTACATTGTTGTAGCAATTTTCAAAAAGAAAATCGGGAAAGACGAAGAAAAAAAGTGTCTAAACCGTTACCGACCTCCCCTAATGGGTTGAATGAAGCCCCTATCTGCCAGACTCGATGAAGAAAGACTGAGTTATTATAAACGATTTACAAATAAATGGAATTTAAAATGTGTGTGCTGATTAAGAATATTTGTACTTACGTCTTTAAAAATATATTTAGCATAAAATTAAGTCTTTTTAGAAACTTGAGTCAATAATAGACAAGCAAAAGATCTAACGTAATCTAATACCATTATTGTGCATCATACACCCATAAATACAAAAATAGAACTGAAAGAAAAAAGGAGACGACTGGACACATTGGTTTTTAGTAGCCTAATTAATTGCCAAAACTCGAAAAATAAACAAATGTTATTGTACACATATATTTTTGTGGAAGATTTTTTTATTTGAAACGATCGGCAAACTATATAAACTGAAACAAGATTCATTCTTAATTATTTGGTGGCGTATTGTAGTCATTAGCTTTATTTGTTGGTACTGCACTTTCTACACTGGCTTGTGATTAGAACAGGACAGAAGATGCACTCCTTATGTGTCTGAGAAAGATAAAATATGCACCAGTGTAACTGGTGTAATACCACCAGACAAACCTAGTAATAAATGTAAATAAAATGTAAAACAGTATACCTACATGAGATATTGCATATTGCATAAATAACCATGCATAAAAAGATTTTGGTTACGCTTTCTAAAAAAAAGGCTGTATGTCTGCGCAAAAAAAATTGTTTCTGGTTATACTACTGCAATTGGACATTAATTAGCCACAAACTTTTTTTGCATATTTCAAGCATTTGCTAAATTAAATTTATTTTCTTTCAAGATATGCACGTTTTCCAAACTTGAAGAGCTATTCCAACTGTGGTTTAAAACTCATAAAAAAGGTTTAAAAATTGAAGCACATAGTATCTAGGATGGGTATAAATGTGTCCGGTATTTGTGTGTCCACAATACGAGAAAAAAAAAACACATCGCGTTGGTTTTGTGTTAGTGTCTCAGATCGCTGGAAAATTGTTCATAGACAATGCGAATCTTCTAAAACGAAGAATATCGTGTGATTAGAAGGATAATATTCGAAACTCCGATAAATTCAACAAAACAATCAGATATTACTACCCCACCTACGTTTTCCGTTTATTGTGGACCGCCAAGATTGGCATTTAACGTAAAGTTACATCGATCTAAGAGGAGGCAAGCTTCGCAATTAGCTCAATCACAAGATAATGAAACATCTTTAATTATGCAAGTTGCCTAATTTTGTAATAAACTGTAATACGTAATTTACACTTTATATTTTTCCTTCTCCCCTCAATTTGGTTGCAGAAACGATATAAAGTACTTATTCAAACCATCTAAAATCCGTCAAACGTCCAACTAATATTCCAACTAACTTGACTAGTTTTGGCCAAAAAATAGAGTCCTAGAAACCACTGTGCAACGATTGCCAAGGAAAGTACCAGTATGATACCGATGAAGCCCATTTAAATGAATAGTAAGTTTACTCAGTTTCAAATTAGTGTGCGACGTATTCAAAATATATGCATTTTTATATTTACTTCTGTTTGGCTAGACTCTCCCAAAAAGGCGCAAAAGAGGGATATTTCTGTAATAATAAACATATGTGCGATTTGTTTATCTGCAACCAGTTATATAAATGTCCATAAAAATATGTTATCAAGTTATCTATTGTAATAATAAACGGATCACACGGGATTTATATCTCCTAAGCAAAATTCAAACTCTCCCTTATTACAGTCAGTAACTTAGACTGATCATCATCGTATATCATAAGTATAATATATCCACCTAAGTAGATCTACATGAGATAAAAGAAAGAGAAAATGCTATAAATAGAACAATACGAAAGCTTCATGTGATTGCAGTTTTTGTAGTTGCCATAATGATCAGAAAATGAATGCATGATTGTATGAGTTACTAAAATGTAAAATAACTTTAAACGATAGTTAGCAACTAAATTGCACGCCCTTGCTTAATGTGACAAAGCTACTCAGTAGAAATTTATGTATATAATATATTATAATATTTGGGGTGTATTTGTTGTGGGTAGGAGTTAAATTTGATTGTAGCTAATGTTCTTTAATAGTTAGTTAAATCAACAGCTTGATACAGCAGTCTGAATAAAGTATGTAGATTGCGACTATAACAGTAAATTTGGTTATTTTATTAGCGCTTAAAGTTGATTTTCTTTGTAATAAGAAAGCATTCATTTTTTTAGCTTAAGGGGTGAGGAACATAATGCTTTGTACGGATCACAGCCTAACATCGCTCATTTATTAAAGCAAAGCACATCTACTAACAAAAAAGCAACAAAACTTACTAAAACGCAATCATTTAAACATCAAAAATCGGATGGCCTGAGCACGCCGAAATTTCTAAAGAAATTATCGTTTCGTGGCAGTAAATGTAAAGAGAGTACTCCTAAGATGGGCAAAAAACTCCCTCACATTCCAGATAGTATATCGGAAAATCAGATAGTTCAAGACTTTAACAGAAATTCGAATTATATCCACGCAAACAGTAGAGACGTGACATCTGCAGTTGTTGATCATAGAGGAGCCAAACTGGTTAATCAGTACTGGGGTGTTTCATTGGAAATACCCGAATATGCCTTAAAAGAGGGTGTCCGTCAAGAAGTGTACTTTGTCATTACGGACCCCAGACTGTGTGAAAATGCTCCTCCATTGGATTTGGAAAATGGTATTTACTTTTGTATTTCACCAACTTTAAATAACGCCAGTGTACATACTAACCCTGCAGATTTACATTTTCGTTAAACGTTTTGATATTTGTCTGTTATTTTAGGTGAAAACTATGCTGTCGCCACTTGTGATGTGTGGTCCACAAGGTAACTATAATATACTTTTATTTGTACTTAAGATGTGTATAGAAATCTTCTACACGAGTTCATTGGGTCTTTTCGATATAATTTTGTTACTACATAGTTACAATTATTTAATATCTTTGTTACTAATCGTATCAAAAAAATATCATTTTTTTATTGTGTGATTTTAGGTATTGAATTTCAAAAACCTGTGATTTTGAATATACCGCATTATGCGAATACTTTGCCTAGTTTGAGCATCAGTCTGAAGGCTACAGATTCCGAAAGTGATATTTGTACCGATTGGGATAACATCCTTTTGCCGTCCAACCACGCTGCCAATAGTGTTGCCGTAAAAGTTGATCATTTTTAATTATTTATAGTAATATACTGTACATTTCCAACAGTATATTCGTATAAACATATCATATACCTACATTAGTATATATTATCATTTTTATCTGATATTGTATATAATATACAATCATTTGTTTAATCCTAGATTTTAAGTATTAGACTCGTTAGAAATTCGAGATTTTAGTTGTTATTAACGTTTATTGTAACACCTTTAAGTTTTACTGCGCAATTTAGAGCTTTGATTTGACTGTATATAATTATTTATCCTTTAAGATTCTTATAAAATTTACAATTACTCATAATGTGATTACTAGATTCTTTTATATGGAAAAATATTATAAGGAACCATAGTATGGTAGAGTTTTTAACATATTTTTACGTAGATATATCGAAACGTATTTTATAGCATTTAAAAGTTAGAACGTTAGATATCTACTTATAATGAATTTAAAATAAACTTTTATTGTACTTAACATCGTTTTAATTTGAAACATATCGGGTGTCGGAGTTCATAGATCAGGGCAGAGTTTTTTTTTTATTTGCAGATATCTTTTAATACACATGAAGATGTTTATTTATAATTATTTAACCTGTATTATTTGTTATCACTTCCAGTTTTACCGGGAATATGATTAATCTAAAATTCTAAATGAAACACCTTAAATGTTTTTCATAATCCAATTCTCTGTTAGAGGCGAAAAACATGATTTGACAGTTTTTATTTCCTTGGTTACTAAAAAGTCAATTTTTATTTTCCAACCTACAGCGCTGCGAATAAGTATACTGAAAATCTCCATTTGCATTTTTAAAATTGCCAAAAGCAATAATTTTTAATACTTGAAGTTATTATTAATTTATGGAGTCTCCGGAAACACTGCAGCCTCTTGGCTTTTTGTATTTAGTCTCGCATTTGTTTTATCTATTAAATTATGCCAGTGATTCCAGGATACCAGTACCCTGCACTAACCTATACATTTTATTTATGAAAACTAAATTATTACAAAACTTCCCAACCCCGTGGTCCACCTAAAAAGGTACTACACGAGGCTACCTATTCTAAGTACTACAAGGATTCCATGACAATTGAAATGTGCCCACTCTAATTAAATAATTTCTCTATGATTCTTAATAACAAAAATATAGTACAGTAGCCTCGCGACCATATGAATACTATTTTTTATGAAACGATGAAATATGCGAAATATGATTAGTTCACATAATCGCGAGTCTACTGTACATGGGTCAGCTATCAGTTATTATTAAATGCGCCCATGGAACGACTTTCGTTATCTCCCAGCATTCGCCAAGGACACTGATTATATATATTATACTTATATAAAATCAATGGCCACGGAGTAAGGGATAACCATGGCAAAAACTCTAATCTGGAAGGATCTGGCAAGAAGTCCCAGACCTTATTACTGATAGCCGCAAATTATTATTATCCTTTCCTTGCCGACCTCGCGCAGCTGCTCCCTTTTTCACACATTGGAAGTTGAAACAGGAAAGAAGAAATGACCTAAAAACAAACAAAACAACAGCAGTTCATATTCTAATACTTAACAATAACCTACTCCTAATTATTCTAACCAAGAGTAATTAAACATAAGATCTATAATTTAAGTATTTGTAGGTTAACACTAATCCCGACCACTAAAGAGCATAAAACATTCATTCATAAGCACGTGCTAGCCTGCTAACTATCTAAATATCATGCCGTAACCTATCTAGTTATATAACAACATTACTAAAACATTCCCAACATTCGACCGACTCATTATCTAATATCTGTTTCGCGTCGCGGCCAATTTACCCCCCTAGCTAATGCCCTAACTTCCGTACGCGACCGCCACTCATCAGTGAGTGGATAATCAAATAAGACATGCCCCGCTGTATTTACTCCACCACATTCACAAAGCGAATCATGATTCCTCCCAATTCTACATAAATATTGATTTAAAATTACCGTAACCTGTTATTAATTCTACCACCTGATACAATAAATTGGCCCTTATTTCCCTAAAACGTGTAACGCTGCCGATAAATTTCCTAGTCCACCTCCCATTTAAGGTATTATCCCACTGCCAGTCATTATCAAGTTTATCCCTAAACGCTTTTTTAACCACACTAGCCGAAATTAGTCCAAATCTAATAAATCTCCCCTAGACACCGCCTCTTTCGCTAATTGATCTGCTCTCTCAATATCGATGTACCTACGTGAGCCCTAGTCCAAAAAAGTTTTGTACCTCCCTCACGCAACATATTGCAAGTATCTAACAACAAATCAGTGGGATTTTTTAAATTCCCTAACGCCTTTAATACAGATAAGCTATTTGTTATAATTTTCACGTCCGGCATAAATTCCAATTCGCGCTTACTATAAACTACTGCCTGATTTATTGCAATTAATTGTGCCTGAAAAATATTGCAATGATCCCCTAATTAAAATTTTGGTTATGTACTTCAATACCCCTATTATAAACAACAAAAGCCGCTCCTGTACCACCCTCACCCTTCGATCCATCCGTAAAAAATTCTAAATCCTCTCGAAAACTGCCTATAAATTTATTATAACTAATATTTTTTAATTCCGCGGGATGAATTCGCCCCCCTATATCTACTCGCCTTTCTAAATCGTTCGGTTGTAATCTAATTCCCGTTGCTGTAATCAAACCCTTAAACCCTATTTTATTCGCGTCCCTACAAAATTTGAGTTCCCTCAAACGTACATCTACTGGTAAAATACCCGAAATAACGCACGCGGTGTCTGCCGAAATAGATGAATACGCATTCGCGCCCCTAACCGTTACAATCCTTGTGCCCCGATTAATTTTTTTGTTTCTTTAATTTTACACGTGTCTGCCCATATCACCCCCGCATACAACATTACCAGCTCAATAGCGCCCCTGTAAATAGTACCCCCTTGCGTTACCGTTTAAACCCCTAGCCGATGTTTTAATTTTATTACTCATTTCCCTACCTTATATATACGGAATAATATACTAAATATGCGCTTTAAAATTTAATTTATCATCTAAAATAACCCCAAGATATTTAACAAATTCTTTGCAATAAATTCTACCCTCCCCTAATTTAAATGTAGGCTTTCTTTGCCTCACTTTGCCAAAAAATGCCGCTTCTGATTTGTCCGCATTAAAATTTAATTTATTATCTAAACTACAATTTCAAATATTTGCCAAAGCCTGATTAGCCCTATTTTTTAACGTATTATATTGCCCTGCTTTAGCTAATAACGTAGTATCGTCCGCGTACGCGACTATCTCACAACCTTCTGGTAATATAATTTCAAAGAGACTATCGTATAAAATATTCCAATACCCCGGTTCCCGAACACGAACTCTGTGGACAGTTCTTAGTAATTTCCGTTGTAATATTAATACCCGGTTCCTCAACTATCGCGACTCTGTTTGTCTGAGAGAAACATTCGCTAGCGATTCCAACTAAATTACCTGGGCAACCTTTAGACTTTAATTGTACTATGATTTTTGACCACCAGGTATTATCAAATGCACCTTTAATATTTAACAATATAATAGTACTATATACTTTTTCTAACCTGGCGGTTTTAACAAGATTTACAACCCTATCTATCGCATCTACAGCTGATTTACCGTTACTAACTCCATATTGCGCTACATTCATAGCATTTTGTGATCGCATAAAAAAATCTATTCTATTTATAATTAAACTATCTAATTCCTTTTCAAGGGCATCTATCTATCTAGACATTTGTTAAACAGATTCGCGATAAAATACGGTGCTGCCTTTGTGCTACCGTTTTTACCCGGCGCTTTACGTGGATTCATCGACCTAAAAGGAGCCTCTATTTCAGAATCAGAAAAATCTAAATCATCTGCATCCCTAGATTTCCTACTAATTCCCTACTACGCTTATGCTCCTCCCCGTCATCTATAACTGTGTCCCCTGAAAAAAAACCTATTTAGTAATAAATCCACAGCTTCCTCTGCGTTCTGCGTATATAAATTTTGACCTAACTTTAATGTTACCGCGGTACTATGCGAATGTTTTTTACGTATGACTTCATATGTGAGTCCCCATGGATCCTTATCCCCTGACCTAGCACAAAATTCACGCTATTTATTTTCTTTAGTGGTCTGAATTAGTGTTTTGTACTCCCAATACTTTAATCTATATACGGTTTCACGATTGCGCCTAACTTTCGCGTTATTACATCTCTGAAATCCTCGCCTTAATCTATTTACCTCTTTCCCTAACCTAGTTAGTTCAGAGGACCACCACGGGACCGATTTCCTAAAATTAATTTTATGCGGCATTGACTGTTCACAAGCTCTAATAACCCCATCATTAAATTTACTCGCTATATTTTCAATTTCTCTATCTGACCTACTATCAACTAATTCCCTATCTAAATCGGTGACCTCTCTAATCATGAATTCCCTAAACGATTCCCAATTAGCTTTTGTAGAACAAAAACCCACCCTTAAACCATATACAATACTCTCACGCCTATATACCTTTATTAATACAAAATTTTATAAATTAATGATCTGAAAGCGTTTCCTCACTTAACCTAATACACTAACCTATACAGGCCTCTGGCTGGTTGATCGAAGTAATCCACTGGGATCATTTTTGGCTTGCCAAAAATTGCTTGTTTTCTTACGTCCAAGCCTTGCATTCACACAGAATATGGTAGGCGTTCTCTGATCTCTCATTACACAGTCTCCAGTTGGTATCTTCAATGTTAATCCCAATTTTCTTTTCAGTGTACAGTTTCCTGTTAAAGCACCTGTCACGATGCGAATATGATTCCTACAGAACTGACAATAGCTCTTCAGCCTTCTTTTTTGATGTCCCTTGAAAAAGATCTTACCATGAGTTTGCCTGGTTGCATTATTTCAGTGTTCTTTTTGTTACTTTTTGGGTCAACTTCTTACCTGCTCTCGTGCTGTGTTTTTAGACACTCCTAGAACAGATTTCGGGCTTCTATATAAAGCAGATGGTCCCTTTCTTGCTGACTCATCGTTTTTTTTTTTCGTTTCCTTCGATTGCTGAATGTTCGGGCACCCACAGCGAAGTGACTTTATTGCTGTCTGTATTTGATCTCACAAAGACGTTGCTCTTATATTCAAACTCCACCAATTTTTTCCTATACCCCAACACTTTTTTTATGTACTTTTATTATGAAAATGATGGCGTCGGTCTGTGGTCACGTATACAGAGTGTATGTAAGTCGCAAATAAAACAAGTGTTTTCATGTTTCAATATTCGTTTATTTTTATTTACAATTAGAAAACACTACGACGGTAGGATCGAAAAGAGAAAGTATCGTGAACATCGTCAAACAGTCTGTAAGGCTATTTAATTCTCGAATACATTCCAAAACCAGTCTTGATTGTATCTTGGGGTTCACTAGTGCCCTCAGTATCGCCTGGCTGTCTGTAGCAATATAGACCCGCTTATTTTCATAAGACGTCTGATTGGTATCAGTTAAACAATGCAAAATTACGTGCGCCTCTGCGTGAAAAACCGTGGCATATTTTCCCAGTAGAAGGAAGATAGGAAGAGGTATTTCTCACTCCGCTGTAGATTCCAGTGCAGTCCCGTTCTTGGTTTTTGATTTGTCTGTAAACTAGATCAATTCTCCGAACCTGTCTCTGTAGTTGGATTGATTCCGGCTTATCCGATTCGTGATTTCCGTTAAAAAGATATGTCGAAATCATGTTGTCTGACCTCATTCTAAAAAGATTGTCTGCCTAGCTCAGGTTACTCAACGGCATTGGGCTTGTCTGGTTATAATAACGAGATAATCGGAATAAATGCAATATATTACAGGGCCACGGTGCAAATTAAACTAGAAATTTAGGTCAATTGCAACAAACAACCGAATTCGGATGCCACTTGGTTTTTCTTGTTAAATTAGTATTTTAGTGACACCCATAGTAAAGAAATTAAATAAAAATTAACAAAAAAATTGGTAGGTGTCAAATTTTCGCTTTTTATTCACGGATATATAGAAACACTTCAGTGTTCTTCCGCTAGCCAACGTTAGTTTATATTGATAATATGCTTGTATTAGAACTTATCCTTGTACTTGTAGAAAGGCTTTGCTCCAATAAGCCATTGAAAAGCGCCCCTATCGGGCTAAAATTAAAGCAAATGAGTACTACTGTCACACATACTGTAAATACTAAAAATTAACTCAATCGATGTCATCCTATTCGAGACATTGGCATAAAACTTGAAAAATGCAATATTTTTTCTTAGGAATACTTAAGCTATCTAGCATTCTATAAAAAATCGAGAACTAATTCCATTCACTTTGTTCAAAGTTATCACTATTTTCCCCTTTTGGGTTTTTTTTTTTGAGTTTGGTTTAAGGTACCAACTTGACTTTTTGTTATATTAGACTATATACATTTAGGTTTACTAAAAATATAGTAAACCTAAATGTATATAGTCTTTCCAGTTTTTTTTTCTGTGTGGTAGAGCATGTAAATAAAAAACAAAATCTCTTTAAATGATTTTAGTAGGAGCAATTTGTTATAGGTTATTTTAGGGTTGAGTGATCTTAGCAACAGCATTGGGTTATTGATTACTTTAAGGTTAAAATAATTATTCATCGATGGGGTTCAGGATTATTTATATGTACATTTCAGCCCTAGTATCTATAAATGCATCGACATATAAAAAAGAATATTGTAACCAGTGGCGGCTCGTGGTCGGAAACGTAGGGTGTTCACAAAATCAAAAACATGCAACTTTTTAACTAAAATCCAATCATTTTTTTCGTACATGTCCTTCTTAAATTTTCTTGTAAAATATTTAAATTTGCCCTTTGTAGTTTGCGTCAAATTAAGTTCTGGTTTTGGTCTGCCCGTACTTTTAACTTGAATTTTTTGTTCATACCTAACATCCATAGTTCTTACTTATATATTGTTTAGTGTTTACTTACAATACTAGTTTGTTTGTTTTGTGTGCATTTCATTATCTTTTTTACGTACTGTATATTTCATTTCATTACTTTTTTGACGTATTATATATATATATATATTTTTGTTTGTCGGCTGCACCAAAACGCATTAGTGGCGGCTTTGCTTTGTCGGCTTTTTGCAGAGGGATTTAACGATGCGCCGTAGTTTTTAACTGCGGCTGCGATGTTGCCAATTTAATTTTGTTTTTCTAAAAAAATCAATTATTATTTGTATCTTTGAGGGAAATGTTTTTTGGGAGCAGTTAAAGATTTACGAGTTTAAGTTTGTGATTTTATGTGCGCGGGTTTAATAAACGTATTGCTGTAGATGAAGTGCCTTAATCGAAAATTTAAATCAGTGTTTTAAATAAAATAGATAGTTTCTTTTTTTAACAAATATATTGTCCAATTTCCTTTTTTTTTACAAAGTTAAATTTAAGATATTTATAAATTAACACTAAGTATTTAAATTGTTACAACCATGATTATTGTGTTAATTATATCAACTTTTATCATCTAACAATTCTTTGAAAATCTTCTCATACCTAAAACTAAAATATAAAATTAAATTTAGTACAGACCTGTATTAATTACTCATCTAAACTGCACGAGTGTGATTAAACATTGAGCACTGGCTTAATATCAGCAACAAATTAATAGATTAATATATTAAAATTTTTAAATTCCCAGTAAAAGAAAACAACACATGTGAGCCATCCCGATATCTATATCACACTGGCTCTCTCGCTCGCACGTACAAAGCAGAGAGCCAGAAAACAAACAAAAAACCTGGAAACAAATCCGTCCAATTTGTGCACCGGTTCATATGAACTGCGTATCCTCCCACCTCCGCTACGTCCTTTATGCGGCTAGGCATTGGATAAAATCAACGTAGTCCCGCCTACTCGGCGCACGTGCTCCGTCGTCGGTCGCTTGCTCGCGATGTATGTACACTTCTCGCAGGAAAAATCGGGACACTAGAAATCGTGAATTTTAAAATTTCTTGGGTGTAAATGCAGCTTTCAGAGGATATATTCACTTATCAAAGCCATAAATCACTTTTTTTGCGTGTGTTATTGTAATCAGAGGTAAAGATAAAAAATTTAAACAAATATAAATGTATAGAGAGAAAAAGGTTTATATATAAAATAAACACATTGGAGTTTCGGCGGCGGCGTTTCCTTTAGAAATACCGAATACGGAAATATTCAAGCAAAAAAAAGATTCATAACAACAAAAAGGCCTCTTGAATAGACGGCTTCATTTAGAAATATAGTATATGTATTTAACTTATTTGATGTTATGTAGACATAATTCTCTTTTAAGAAAACATATGGTGATGGGAATTTAAAATTATATTACTTGTTAGTGCTGCTTTGATATTAATTCAGCAATAGACAATATGTCAATCAGCCTCCTGACGGACAATGTGATTTTGTCAGATTTATTGGTTACACCATTATTGATGCATTATTTATTATTATTGTTTAGTATTCTTAAATATTAAAGTACTTTACTTTACTAAAACTTTAAAGTAATACACATCTACTAAAAAAAATTACCAAAAACAGTTTTAAGATTAAAAGCAATTAAGTTCGCAAAGAAATTATTTTTTTTATTAAGCCTCCGTCTCCTGTGTAATCCAATGTATTTGTTCTATTTTATTGAAATACTTTTGGTCTGTAGTACAGGTCCAGGCAGTAGAAATGAGAAAGTATTAAATGAATCAAATTCAAAAACAAATATTTTAGTACTAACTGAGATTGACGAACAATATGCTTTCTTACGATATGTGTTAGGTATATAAATGCAACAATGTTGTAAATAATGGTTAATAAACCTGTGCTACATAAAGTCAGTTTGTAAACAGACCAAGTGTTGGCCATGTTTCAAGAAAATAGAACGGCATTGGATCACACAGACCATAGGTAAAATATATTTTTTGAATATACAATAAATGCAGGGTTAATAAAATAAATAATTTCTTTGCGAACTTAATTGCTTTAAGAATTTTATAAACAACCTTAAAACTATTTTTGACAATTTTTTAATACATAAAAACTTTATAATAATGCAATATTTAAGAATATTAATCAACAATAATAGTTAATACATCAATAATTGTGTAGCCAATAAATCTATGAAAATCACACTTTCCCGAAACTAAGGAGGCTGATTTAAATATTGTCTATCTATTGCTAAAGTTATACTTGCCAGCATAAATCGAACTAAGTGACTAATATCAAAGCGCCACTAACGAGTAATGTAATTTTAAAAATTCGGTCACCTTGTTTTCTTAAAAAAGAATTATCTCTACAGAACATCAAAGAAGTTAAATACATACACTGTATTTCTAAATAAAGCCGTCTATTCAAGAGGCCTTTTTGTTATGTATTTTTTTTTGCATAAGTATTTCCGTATTCGGTATTTCTAAAGGAAACGCCGCCACCGAAACTCCAACGTGTTTATTCAATGTATAAACCTATATCTCTCTATACATTTATATTTCTGTTTAAAGCTGCATTTACACCCAAGAAATTTAAAAAATCTCGATTGCTGGTGTCCCGATTTTTCCTGCGAGAAGTGTACATACATATGTATAGAAAGGAACGTTGCGTCGTTTATTCGTTTCGCTGCGTTATATTTCACGAATATATTAAGATCGAGTAATAGATTTTATTAGTTTGTAATCGACGGTTTGTTTAGGGGGTTCACGTGCTCATGTGCTCCTATACGAATCGCCACTGATTGTAACAATAAAATAATATTTAATTCCGTACATGCTGTTGAAGTTATAAATATTTTCTCCTTTTGAGGGATGTTTTTTCAAGTTGGATTTAAGAATTCGACTTGATTTTTTGTTACCTATAAATATATATATCATATAAATCAATCAAATCTCTGTTAGATATTTATTGTTCTAGTAACAACATAATTCTATCCACATTTGTTATTGCAACAAGCTATGTATTTATAGTTATAATTTTCTTAATGTTGAACAGAACCGTTATTCGTATTTACTTTTGTTCTTACTCTGCCAAACAGATATATACATTTGTTATACATATTTCTTTAATCAATGCCCTGAAACGTGCATAATTTGTTTTAGTATGACAATAATTTGATTGTGAGACTTAGGAGACTGTAGTTCAATATAATTTCCTTATGTAGAACACAGTACAGCAGTGCTGTAGAAAGTAGGCTAAAATCTGTTCTCACATATCTGTATTGATGGTGGTGGTTTGCTAATAAAAATAACTCGAAGAAGAAAACTTAAACAAATAAATAAGCGATGAAGATAATAGAACTACTTATTTGGAGCTATTCATTCTTCCCAGAGGAATCAGTGGAGGTTGCAAATCAAGAGCATGCTTCTCTGTTCATATGATATCATTTGTAAAGTATTTATTTGGAAAAACGTATATAGTAAACCCAAATGCAGGCATTGTTGTACAACAAAAAGTTAAGTTGGAACCATAAATTCAAAAAAACCCCAAAAGGGAACTTTGAACTTCGTGTACGGACCTAAATATTTTTTATGTTGATTATAAATACATGTATGTTGGTAATAAATGTAACAACAGATAATATATTACTTATTATTATTTATTCTTACATATTTTTTATGCCTCGGTGTTTTCATAACTACTAGGGCTGAAAGGTACAGCATATAAATAATTCTGAAACCGATCGATGATTTTCCTTTTTTATTTTTAATTTTTTATTTGTATGTTCTACCACACAGAAAGAACTTAAAGAGATATATAATGAACCCAAATACATACATTACTATATAACAAAAAATCAGGCTGACACATTAACTCAACTCAAAAAAAATCACCCTTCAAGAAGGAAAAGTAACAATAACTTTCAACTGTGTGTACGGAAATAATTATTTTTTTTTTATATTTGATACTTTTATAACTACTAGGGCTGAAACATACATTCACATAATCCTGAAATTGATGGACATAAAATACACAATAACAAATTGCTCCTACTAAAATCATTCAAAGAGATTTTATTTTTTATTTACATGTACATGTACAGAAAAAAAAAAACCGGAAAAACACATAATAAATCTAAATGTATACAGTCTAATATAACAAAAAAACCAATTTAGCACCTTAAACCAAACTAAAAAAAAAACCACCCCTCAAAAGGGCAAAATAGTGATAACTTTGAACAGAGTGAATGAAATTAGTTCTCAATTTTTTATAGAATGCCCATAATCTGTGTTTACTTACATAATTTTTTTGAACGTGGTAGTTTAAGTAATTCTTGAGAAAAAGAAGATTGATTTTTCAACCCTTATGCTAATATCTCGAATGGGGTGGCATCGATTGAGCTAATTTTTGGCATTTACAGTGTATGTGACAGTAGTATTCATTTGCTTTAATTCCAGTCCAATAGCTTTAGGGGCACTTTTCAATGGCTTATGGGAGCAGAGCCTTTAAACACTTGTTTTAAAATATTCGTGTTAAGATTTCAATACGTTGATAATGATGAATCAAATGTCTCTGAGACATACTACTTAACTTAACTTAGCGCATAAATGTTTATTTTTTTTCGTTGGCATTGATAAAGGCGTTATCGCACCTTACACTTTACCTAAATAAAAGTATTGAAAAAAAAATAAATAATAAATAATAAACACCTGAGGTTTGTAAGAGAACGAGCGTTTTGATTAGTAACAAGTACGTATAATACAAAATTTACATAGCTTAGAAAATAATAATCATAATTGATATAACAACAAATAAAGAATAATGTAATAAATGCACAAGGTTCATTTCAGTTTCGTTGTAGTTTGTAGTAAACACACGCTTTAAGGTCTGACTAGTGCTGTGCATTTTAACCGGATAACTGGCATCATTATAACCGGTTAACCGGTCACGGCGGTTGATCGGTCATGACGGTAAACCGGTCGCGATGGTTAATTGAACCTACTATCGGCGGTTAACCGGCCACGGTGATTAATCAGTCGGGATGGTGGCGGTGACCGGTTAATTCGATTGAGTCAAAAATATAGTGGACATGTTTTACAACTGATAACTGTAATTGCCGATAGCGCTCCAAATCACAATGTTTCTACAAGAATGAATTCAGTTCAAACTTGAATTAAATACATCGTATATTTTTAGAGATGTAGAGACTTGCCTGAGTAAGTACGGAATCGTGCAAGTTATAAGTATGTAACATACATATTGCTCTGTACTGATTGAATTAAATGAAAAATGCAAAACTGATTTTTAAAATGAAAAAGAAAAATAAAATTAGATACGGATAAAATTTTAATGAACGCAAAAGAACTATTAATCTCAGAGTTACCCTCGCGAATTAAAACTTGAATCTAACCACGAAAAGCAAATTGTGAGTGAATGAAATCAGACTTTCTTAATTACCTGAAAAATTGAAAAGGTTTAAAATAAAATAAAAGAACAGAATTTTTAACCCAAAGATGCTAATTAACAAACAATTTTATTTTTTTAAAATGGGTTAAATTACAACATTTGCAGAAAAAAAACCGTGAACTGAAGGTTCCGGCCTAAATTAAAAACTGCACTTGATTCTAAATTACAATAGGACAATGCTATTTCCTATGCAAAGCAAAAGATTTGTTTGTTCAGGAAGATAATCCTAAATATACCAATATCAATCCACGTGATTCAATTAAAACCAAACTAAATTAAGCGTGGACAATTTCTAGTAATAACAAAATGAAAAATTAAATACAAGCACAATGCTTACCTGTGTGGCATCCCAACTTCCAGGGTGGGAGGACACACTTATTCTACGGGACGTTGCTGGACGGGCCATTGCTACAAATGCCCACGGACAGCTTGGTACCCGAAATTATCTTCACTGAAAGTTGAAAATCTCCATACCGAATTAGAGACCAGGCACGTAGTGAAATCACTTCTAACGAAAACTGGTACCAACGGATGGATCCAATCCAGCAGGGACAGGAGCCGGTAGTTGTGGGCCAGTCCTATCAAAGGATATTCATAAGCCTGGGGAAGCATACAACGGTTTCCAGGCAGAGGTATTCGCCCTTGCAGGCCTGTGCAGAAATGATTGCAAAAGGGGGTACATGAGGAGGAAAATTCAATATAATGACTGACAGCCAGGATTCATTAGGCAGTCTCCAAACCCTGTAACTAGGTCAAAACAGTTAGGGACTGCAAACAATCCCCAATGCACTGGCACGAGACTACACGGTGTCTCTGATTTGGGTGCCGGACATGAGGTATATAAAGGGCACGTAATAGCCGATGAACTAGCCAAGGAGGGCTCTAAGAGCACTCATGGGTCCAAAGCCCGCATGTGGGATTACTAAAGATTCCGCAAGAAGGGAGATCTGGACTTGTTAGATAAAGAAAGTACAAAGAAATGGAGGTCGACTGAAGTTTAACTCCATACCAAAACGCTGATAGGGGATGGGGATGGTAGTTTCTCTGATAACCTACTCCAAGCGCCAGTAAGAAAGAAGTTAAAACCATTACTGGGTTGTTAACTGGACACTGTCCTCTGAAAAAAGCATCTATACAACACAGGCCGTGTAAGCGAACCGTGTGTAGAAGATGCGAACTACAGGAGAAACGGAGTTTACATGTAATCTGCACATTTGAGGAACTTGAAGGTACTCAGGCAGAAATATTTCGGGAGAGGTCTATTGGAGCCTTCGAAGGTCCTCAAGTTTCCACTGGGCAATGATATGGGCTTTATAGAGCACACCAAGCTGCTCGAGTGGAAATAAGAGAATCAATAGGGATGGTGCAATGAGCATCAAGCTCAAGTGCCCGGACATCAAGTGCCCACCCTAACTTGAATGAATGAATGCATGAATGAAGCACAATGCTTCTACTCACCCAAACGATGTGATTGATAAAATAAAAATTAATCAGCAAAATCGGAAACGGAAAAATTAACTATTTAAACTATAATGAGAAAATTACAACTAAAATATATCTTCCTGCACAAAAATTATAAATGATCTTATATCTACAACGTGTACACGTCAATATATTACAATTATTACTAAATGAAATTCCTGATGGGACAAAACAAATTCAATTTAAGCGAAAATTTAGAATATCAAAATGAATTACAAAATGGCATCAATAATATACAAAAATACGTATATGCTCACGTTAACAGACGACCAAGGAACTCCCTGACAAAACTCTACAACGCAAACACCGCATTACAATTCACCGACAAAATCTAGTAGAACCCGCGTTAAATCCAACTAGCAAAGGGATAAGAAATTGTACACAACAATTATTTTAATCACAAAACTATAGGAAATAAAAACAACCACCGTAATTAAAACTTTAAAATAAGTTTTATAGAGTAACATATTTTTAAGGTATCACTAATATCTCGTTCACTCTTATTAATATCTGTATTTATTAATCCAGGCGATTTCGTTGCCATTTAAGCGTAAATTATAGATAAATATAACCTCATTGGCAATAATTCAAATTAAATATCCAGGAAAAAGCATTAATCGTGAATTTTTATATGTATTCGTAAACTATTGATTTGATAATTTCACAAAATGTCCATATAATAAAATAATTTGCCTTGATGCCTAAAAATTGTAGTTTCTGTATTTATAATATTTATATTAACCTCTCTGCGACTTATATTGTTTCCATTTCACTTTATTCATCATCACTTTAATAAAAAGCAATAAAAAGTAGTATTACCACAATTACTTAACGATTTCGTCTAGTTCACACGCTTTACAAATTCATATTTGAATGTTTGCCGGTCATCCCCACTTTCCACTGGGATGATCTAGCGGTCGGCCATATTGCCTAGCGAAAATATTTTTCGCTAGAAAAGATGGCGACCGCTGGCTCCAGCGCTGGATCTAGCGGCCGCGTTCAGGACGCCGCTCGATCTAGCGGAGCTCAGCGCTGGCAGCGCCGTAACTCCCTGAACGCACGCGATGTGTATTACCCGTAAGTATAATTTGCGCACAGGTGTTGTAGGTAGTGGGTAGTAACTATGTACTAACCTTCTTTTTTATTTCTCTTTTTTCTTTTTATTTACGTGTAGGTAAGAACACTTACTGCCTTATATTTGACGTGTTAAAATATATTATTTGTCTATTAATATACGCATAATTTAAGAAGAGTGGATACAAAAAAATATTCCAGTTATTTTTTTTTTTCTAATTTTATGACCGTGTTGAGTGATATTTTTGTAATTTATGGAGTACATCTACTATAAATATTATATGGCATTCCGTCAATAACTGTTTAACCGACAAGACATGGAAGTGCAAAGTAAATAATTTAGGCATAGAGTTTTTAGACAATGAAAATCACGCCGCTAAGCGATAACGAACAAATAGTACCGCAGATAATTATAGTAGCCTACATAAATGATTACTTACGAGTATTTTACCTTCTCACATGGTTGGGTAAGTACTCGCTGATTATTAACGGAATACATTTTTATTTACTTGCGAGGTGTTGAATACATTTATAGCGTATGGATTTTGTATCAGTCAGTAAGTTGTACTTCAAACTACTTATCGCTAAGTAACTATTTAAATATTGGAAGAGAAATGTGTTTGTGATACACTGTTTTATAACTAGCTATAACCCTATAACAATTCGTATTAAAAAAAAACAAATGGAGATTCAGAAAATATTGCTAAATAAAAAAAATAACACCTAAGAAAAGTGGCCTTTTTATATGTAAATGCAAGTGTACCTATAAGGTCTTACAAAAACTGATACGAGAAGGGACCGGAGAACCGGATAGTAGGTTCGGAGAGCGGATCCGGATCTCAATTTTATCAGATACCAACAGCACTAGTATAATATACAGCTCGGAACTCAACCTTTCTTGCATAAAAACGCAGTGCAGTTTTAAATAAAGAGAAGTAGAAAATAATATCGTCTATTGTAATAATAAACATTTAGTTCTATTTCTAATTGAATACGTACATCTAATTGGTATAATAAGTTTGTATGAATTTTAGAATGTTTCCGTTTGTCCAACCGAAACCCGTTTGGACTTTATATTCTCCACCTTCGCCGTACTGGCCTGGAATTGTCGCACTATATTTTTCAAACATTTGTCCAGTTCTATTAAAACCGATCATAACAGCACGGACCCATTTCTTGGCTAAATTTCTGGCCCATAACTGACCTTTTTTAACACCACTGCTTTCCAAACCTTCAACTACGATAGATTGCAGGCACGGCCAAGCATTAGGTAGGTCCCATTGCTCTCCCGTATTTATAGTGGATGTTGGTATTCCGCCTGGGTAAGCCAATATATTTCGAGTTTTTAAATACGTAATTACTCCTTCTATAAGAGCGGTTGTATGTTGCTCTTCAGTATTATATGCCTTAGTCCAGAGTGGTGCCAAATTGGCTGGCGTAAAATATCTTCTTTGTGTCAGCAGCTCTAGATCCAAATCATACCAGATTCCGTCTTCTACATTCCATAGTAAATGATTTATTGTTTTATTTAAGTCGTTTGCTTGTCGATTCCAGAACAATTGCTTTTTTGTTTTATTCAAATATCCATAGAATTGTGCAATATTTGAATAAGCGCCATATAGAAATGCGTTTAGGTCGACTGCTGCTACTCTGGATGTATTGATGAAACTCAAATTGGCATTTTCTCCTCCCAAATTGTCAAAAAGCCAACTAAAATTAATATCCTTTAAAACCAATAGTCGCTCTAAAAAGAAACTGTGAAGGCAAAGTAGGCATTCTGAGTTTAGGCAGCGTATGTGATGCTATGATAAACCGTTATAGATACAGGACCGTTATAAATTATAGGGAAAATAATGACCGGTTAACCATTCATGACGCTTAACCGGGTATAACAGATAACCAGTCATAACGGTTAACCGATCAATTAGATACGCGTCGCGAAAAAAAGTCGTGCTCATTTTGGCACACGTCAAAAACAGGGCACTGGTGAAAAGAGGAGGAATGCAATTGATCGAGCAAAATAAGTGTGCATATTAGCTTTCTGTTCATACTTAGCAAAGCAAAAGAACGAGCTGCTCATATGCAGACTGGGCCACGCTGTAAATCTGTTTCGAATAGCACACCAGACCACGACCCTTTCATATCTATTTGTGATCCCCTTTCTCCTAGAAGGCACTCTCTAACTTTGCCTTCTTAATTAAATCTATTATCTTTCAGGGCGGCTTCTTTGCGTGGGGTTCTCTACGTCCACTGCTAGAAACTTTGTCTTAGCCAGACCTTATCTTTAGTAACTCTAGGCCTCTGCTCTTTTAAGAACTCTTTTGCTTCTCTCTGTTCTGGGAGTCCCAGGAGTGGTGGAATATAACAATATACCACGACTTCTTGGACTTATTATATATCCATTCATTGATAGATATTTTAATTTTCGATTTAATAATGCCGAAGTGCTAGAGCTGCAACCAATGGCCTTGACGAACCTCGTCTGGCCAGATCATCCGCCGCCTCATTTTCCTTTACGCTGATGTGGCCAATGTTAATTTGGATGCTCATCTTATTTAGGGTGCTTGCGCAATCCCAAACCAGCTTAGAGTCAACATTTGCGGAATTGGTCGCTTTTACCTAATTCGGTCCACCTTTCTACTTCTCCGACACAGTGATGAATTGCAGTCACTTCAGACTGGAACCCCGTCGTGCTCTTGCTGAAGCTTATCGAAAAGGCCTTTCTGGGCCGCTTTCCATCTATTTCGGCTCGTACGCCGTAATCAGTTCTTGAGCCGTCTATGTACAACTTCTAGTCTGCTCTTACTAGACTGTTTTTCTCCCAGTCCTTCTTATCTGGTGTTATAACTTGTTATCTTCTATATAGGTTGAAGTTCTGAACCATGGGAACGCTAGGCATCCCCATGAGGCATAAGGGGTGTCTCCCTAAGTTCATTTACTAGTTTTTGATGGTCAGCACCGTGTGATTTACTTATCGGTGCTTGATTGTGCATAGCACTGTATACTGCAGATCTGACAGTTCCTTGTTTAGAAATATGTAGCGAAGGATTTAGAATTACTCCCACTGCGGCAGTATGCGGTAGTGGTTGACCTGATCGCCCCTGTGGCACGTGCGTTTTAGTCGCGTCCGCCTGCTGCAGGTTTGGCCACATACTACTTACTGTTCCATATGATATAATGGGTCTAATTACCTTTGTGCATATCCACAGAGTAATCTTGGGATCTCTAAAAAATATATATTTGGGCTGGGATTGTTGACCATTACGTAGTGGGGTCATATTTTCTGCCTGCACGGTTACATGGTCATGTATATAGCATTTTTTTGGAACATACTCTACCAGAATTGCTTGAAAATATTCCGCTTATTATTCGAAGATTTTTTTTCTAGCATGATGGTTTAAATTGCTCAAATTATCTAAATGCACAATTTGCAAAGAAGAGTGAACCGATTTCTTGGTCTGCACGTTCATCACATATGATTCCAGTTGATTTTTCTATATGGGGTCATATTAAATTACCCGTTTTTGAGACACCTTTAATACAGAAGAAGAGTTAGTGGCTCGAACTATTCTAGCGTTTGATGGTATTTGTGAACGTTCTCAGCTATTTCGAACTGGTTAAAATATCTGTTAGGTTTTCCAACAGTAGTATATAAGTCTGTCCGTTTAAAAATAAACGTACTATCAGACAAAGCTAAACTTGGAGGATTTCTAATAAACTTACACTGTATTTATAAAAGCTAAAAAGTTGCAATTTATCCTAAACCTTAAAACTTAGAGGTACTACACGAGGCTATCTATTCCCTACTCTAAATACAGTGGTGGTCTTAATTAATCTCTCCCCCTACGATGGAAAATTAGTAAAAGATGGTGTGTGTAAACGATAATAATCTTCTATATATGCTCTCTTAGGGAAGATTTATACTTGTGCAAATCGACAGAAGCCGAACTGTCTTAAGACATCCAGAGACCGCCGTTTTGATATTCTTTTCGCCATAAGGGGTGACAAATAAAACCCGCACTGCACTGTGTATATTTCATAACAATTGATATCTCCCTCCTCTAACTAAATAATTTCCCTATGGTTGTTAATAATAACAACAAAAGTATAATAAATCGGTCAGCTATCAATTATGATGTTTGCGCTAGATGTGGGTCGGATTTGCATGATTCATCATGTATATTCAATCTTTACTATTTATATGGATCCGTATCAGCCCAGACGAATCATTTCGGTTTATACGAAACTGTATCGCAATCAATATTATACTATAGAATATAGAATAGAATAGAACAGAATAATTTATTTGGTTAGCAGACACAGACTGAATATAACCAGTCACAAAAATCAGGCAAATTGAGAAAGAGACATAAAAATAATACTAGTATATTATCGTATATGTATGGCATATACTGGTATACTAGTACATACAGGGGTTAGTTGATACGAAATCGTATCGGAGTCGGACTTAATAGTATACTATTGACTCCGACTCCTTGACTATACTAGCATACTAGAGTCGTACCGTACGGAATCACTTCATACGAATATATTAGTACATTTTAATATCATACTGATGTATGTATATGTGGGTTAGCGTAGTTATATGATCAAGTTTTATTATATGTTTAGAATTTATTATATGCATATAACAGAAATTGTTATATGCATATATTACAATAATATAAACGTAAATTATTTTCATTTTCTTATAAAGCATTAATAACGTAAACATTAAAAACAAAAGAAAAGAAGCTAAGGTGAAGTACATTAAATTTTCAGTGTTTCCCAGTTGCCTCTGAATAGAGGCATTAAGCGATTCTTAAATAAATTTTCTGCTGTTACTAATGATTCAACAGCAATGGCAAAAAGTAGGTGTTATGCATATCTACAACGGTAATTGGCGGCTTTAGGTAAGCAAGCAGTTGATTTATCTGTTGTCAAGTAAGTACTATATAAGACAAAAGTCTTACATCAGATTTAGAGCGGAATATAAATGAAGAGAGAAAGGTACACACCATCTATGAACTGTGCTGGTGTAGTATAACAAGCACGTGTAGTCTTGACGGCAGCGCGTGCCTTTGATGATAAGAAAATAGCGAATAAAATAACGGAGGAAATACCTAGGCAAAAAAACCTGTCTAATAATATATTTTATGTTTTATACTTTAATTCAATATTTTAGTAAATAAATGAATTATTAAAGAAGTGGTTCTTATTGTATTTATTAAATAAAACATTATAAAATGCCCTTATACTTACACAGAAGATATGATGCCCAATTTATTTATGGAGTAGTCCTAAAACCTCAGAAATTTTTTCCAAAACTTTATTGGAAATTCTTTTGTAATTGTTCTGTATGTCATTTAACTTTAACACGAAACGTATCAGTACGCCGGAAAAACTTCATTTCAGCATTCAAAATTTGCCGTTACTCCACATGTTTTTTTTTTTTTAACAGGATTCTAGTCGTTATTGTTGTATAAACTAGGTTTCTGCAATCATTTTGGCTCGTCAGCAAAAAGTTGCTGCTTTCAATTCATTGCAATAACTGATTAGATCCCTCAATTATTTACTTTAGGTGATGTTTTGCACAGCAATTTTGCTTGCTCTTTGGTATCATCGAATGCACAACAATAAAGTAAACTGCTAAAATATGAACAATGGATTATTTTAAAGGTTAAAAGTAAAAAAAAATTTTATCAAAAAAAAACAAACTCAATATTTGATAAGAATTGCGTTAATATTTTTTTACCTCCTAAAGCCGCGTACGCAAATGGACAAATGCGTAGGAGATGGCAACGAGAGGTTCCTTCAATGCAATTTAGTGGAATCTTGGCGAAACTAAGCGAAACGTTTTAACTTCAATACAGTCTTCGTTCAATTGCTAATAATAACATTATTATTGTAATATTAGAATTTCATTACTCATACTAACATCGTCAAGTGGAAACGTTTTGCGATATAAATTAGTTTTAATTATTCCAAGCCGAAATTTCAGTAAACTATTAAATAATTACACCATAATAGCTATAAAATCAAAGTATCAAAATTTCTTTGAAAAATTATAAAAAATAATATCCCCAACTAACTTCCTAAGATTAGACTATCTTTCTTTATGCATTTTTTTAAATAGTAACTAAGGATATATTTAAATAGATAATTGTGTCTGTCTAAGCTCATCGCTCTAGTGTTTATAAGACAATATCAATTATAAAAGAAATTGTAGTACAAAATTAAACATTTGTTAAGATTTATAAATGAATAAATTAGGCACGATACCTAATGTAAAAAGTTGTACGGAGGACCAACCTACTCATCAAGAACTCGTCAATTCTCGAGGAAAACCAAAAACGGTTGATAAGATCTGAGGCGGGTTACCAAAAATACATAAGCCTAACACGCTAATAGTTAGCGCGATCGGTTCACCGACCTATGCCCTTCCCAAATACTTGGCTAACCTCTTACAACCACATATAGGGCACACGGGCACATAAAAGATTCACATGACTATCAAAAAAATCTCAGAGTTCAAACTTCTCCATTCTGACATACCTACTAGTGAACTTTGATATAGTTTCCTTATTTACCATGGTTCCGATTCAAGAGGTGCTGCAGCTCATTAGCAATAAGTTCGCTCCGGAGGTCGCTACGGCTCTGCGACCACGTCCTGAGCACACATATTTTCAATGAAACCAGGAACACTATGACCAGCTAAATGGAGTGGCAATGGGTAGCTCGTTGGCTCCCGTTGTCGCGAATTACTACATGGAGCAGTTCGAGACCAGGGCACTAGATACATCCAGATACAAACCTTCCTGCTAGTTCCTGTTATGTGGACGATACGTTCATTATTTGGTCCCACGGAGAGGACGTACTATTGGAATTTTTCCAAAATTTAAACAGCATCCATCCACACATACAGTTCACGATGGAGAGGGCATCGGACGGAGGCTTCCCCTTCCTGGACGTGTTAATCAGCAGGAATGGGGATGGAACACTTTGCCATAGAGTGTACCGGAAACCTACTCACACAGACTTGTACTTGCACAAGAACTCCAACAATCCACCGGGACAGAAGAGGGCAGTCATGAAGACCCTAAACCTCGGGTTGTGCCCCAGGGGCTAGCGCAATTAGATCGCGCTCTACTAGCGAATGGATACTCCAAGAAGGAGGTGGAGAGAGCCTTGCGTCCAAGAACGACTCCTGCCAACTCACAGAGTAACAGGGAGGCACAGGAAGATGTTAAGGGTACCGTATTCTTGCCTTACTTCAAAAATGTAACAGACCGGGTTAGTAAACTTCTAAAGAAACACCACCTGAAGACCGTTTTCAAATCGACAGGGCCAATAAAGCACCTTCTACGCTCCGTAAAAGACCGCAGGGACCGTCTGTCATCTACGAAGGTATATCGGATACCATGTTCGTGTGGATCTGTCTACATAGGCGCGACAAAACGAAGCATCAACACCAGGATTAAGGAGTACGAGCGTAATTGTCGGCTGGGACAGGTTGAGAAGTTGGCCATCGCAGAACACGCCCTACAAAACTCCGACCATAACATCCAATTTGATAACACAAAAGTACTAACCACCACCTCGCACTACCACACTTCAACCGGAAAGAAGAAGCACGTACTTTAAACAAGATCTGTTACCCGGTAATGCGTGCTCGTGCTACAAACAGAACGCACTCGGACCAAGACCAATCGGAAGCGTCTGTCACGCCTCTTACACAGGCACCGACTATATGTAACGACATCACCCATGACGTGGGATCACCTCGCCGCTGAAGCCACAAGACCACAGCTCAACAGCCTGGAAACACTTTTTACAGTAAATTCCGGCCGTGAAAGCCCATGCAACACCACGATACCTACTATTTATACTTTTTTTGTGTTATAAGCGTTGTATTATATCTTTTACTAAATATATCAAAAATCTATCTATTTAATTTAAATATTTACTAAAATATGAAATCATAAAATATATTGTTAGGATGAGAATAATAATGTTAAAAATATAAGGTGAATATGTATTTCTGTGAGGGGTCTATTCTGCCGCATTATTTTATTTTATTTGTCATTTTATTAACATCAACGGCACGCGCTGCCGTCTTTTTTTTGTCTTATATAGTGCCACATTTGTATATTATACATAACTCTGCGTAACTTTTTTTAGTTTTCAGTTTAGTTACTAGAGGACTGGTATAAAAAGTCTCGTATTGGCATTCATAAACCTGAAATCTACAAAGCGTCTTTGTATGATTTTGTAAGCATGTTCGCATGTAAAAAGTAGTAAATTATTAGCTATTGTGGTTTTTGTAAAAGGCAAAACCTCTTTAAAAGTAATAATTCTTTTGTGTTTGATCTGTTTTAGAATTTTTAAATTTTGTTGTTTTCCTTTTGTTAATAACAATAATCCATTGGTGGTTCATTTTGTTTTATTTTACGATTTACGAATTTTAATTTACAGTTTTCTATTTTTTTGCAAGATCCTTAGAATAAAGGGCAAAGAGCCGTTAGAATTCTAATTACCCATTGTTAGTACAAAGAGTCATGAATCATCAAGAATCTACACGAATACTTTACAATTTTCGGTGCGAATCACATTGTACGAATCTTTAATTTTAGGCGTCATTAGGATTCGAATCACTAACAAGATTCCACTCATCTTTCACAGAAAAAGGCATCCAAGCTCAAGTCAAATGGTGGCTCAAAGTTTCCCCAAAAAAATACTTTTTTTTGCAATATTTAAGAAACGAGAAGAGATATCGAGATCGGGTAAAGATCTAATTGTTCCTTGCTAGCAGCCGTACATTTTGGGTAAAAAAAACAGTGGCGCATTCACGGGCCGGAGAGTTAAAAATGCCATTTTTCTCACCCCCGCTATTATAAATTCATTTTTTTTAGTCTTTAAACTACACAAAAAACTAAAGGTTACATGTTTTTGAATTTTTTTGTTCATGTTTATGTGTTTTTCATGTTCATTTTAGGAAGTTATCGTTATTTTTATGTTCGCTTACAAAAGATCACTTCCTTTCAGATTTTTGAAATTCAATTTAATGTGGCATTATAAATCATTTGGTATATTAAAATATAAAAAAAAAAAATAATGTGATAAATATATACATATATATATAAAAATAGTCGCCCCAAAAAAAGGGGTTGTGCGTAGATGATTATCTCGTAAATATAAATTATTTTTTTATGTCTTGGCAGATCAATTAATTAATTTAAACAAACATAGAAAAATATTATATTTATAAAATAGATAGAAACAAAAAAAATGGATCAAAGGCGTACCCATACGTATCTGGGTTTGATATCCTACCTGCTTACTTTGGTTAATGCAGTTCAAGATTGTTCAATTACCGTGGACATAATATTGTATATATATGAGATGATAATTATAATAAAAATGATAATTTATTTACTTAAATTTCTAAAGCAAATTAGTTTAGATGAAGCACTACAGGTATTAACGCACTAATGTGTTTATAACTCACAAACTTCCTCCAATGTGTTTACAGCTTCATTGTAATATTAAACCAGAAAAAAAAATGTGCGAAAGCGATCTGCACGGAAATGGCATATATACAGTAAATACTATAGGTAGGCACGTACAATCGTGGAAAGAAATCGTAGGACACGCATCGAGCCGAACCTTTCCGTAACTATTGCAATCTCTTCCTTTCGTCTCACCCCGCAAATTTTGCCGTAGGCGCTATATGACTCAACGGGGCAACGAGCAGATGTTCCCATATCCACAAGGTCATTATATTCTGATCTTGAACCATTATAGAAAGCGAGAAATAGTAGCGATAGGATTTATGAATACATAACGCAATATTAATCGTGTGTTAGGAAAGTTGCCGGTTTCACAATTCGCATTGAAATACAATATTTATAACTATAAGATAATACACTATATAAGACACGTTGTGTGGTTTAAAGAAATAAATTTAATAGTTGTAAATAAAATTAAAAAGATGTTAATTAATTTGTAGCTGTTAATGTTGCATTAAATTTCCGTCGTTTAATCTTCATCACCATTTGAAATCAATTTAGTATGTGTGTACTTAATTTGTTATTGTAAAAGTAAGGCACAATTGTATAATATGAAAAGGTGAGATTAACTAATGATGACAATTAATCTTGCTTCAGTTATAATGTCTTGCGCTGCTTATTCAACAATTAGTAAACAACAAAATCCAAAAAAATTTACATATATAATAATATTAATGTATGTAGGCGTATAAAGAAATTTCATGCTAATATTATTTTAATGCCTCTACAGAGTAATTACTGGATAATTGCATTTGTAAATATTTATTGCAATCACCTCTTAAAATTTAGAATACCTAAATAATACAAACAATACTTAGAAAACCAATCAATCTAAGAGCATAGGTATTGCCACACTCTAGAATTAGGTATTATTACCCCTTTTAATCCTGAATGTAAATTGCACACTTGCTTGTAATTAGCAAGCAATTATTCAACTAATCCTGGTATAGAAATATAAAGAAAAGAAATAAATTTTATGTTATAATTAATAGCAATTACTCTAAAACAAATAATACCAATGATTACAATCTTTACCAAATTTGCACCAACAAAACCGGTTAGGAAATAGTGATCACATACATTTTTTTTAAATATATTACATATTTTGGGCAACCAATTTTGTTAATGCGTATGCATCTGCTTACATACTTTGCAATTTTAAATAAAATTTGATTTCATTGATTGTATTTTGCTTATTAATAAAATTTACAATATTTTCTGTGGAAATCAGCTGTGGGACTAAAGCTTCTTTTTTATATACTTACTTATTTTTTACATTGGGAGAAATTTCCTATATTCAGACGAGTTCACTAATAATCCAATACATAGCTTACTTCATATTGTTCATTGGCACTTTTTTTTTAAAAGAAAGGTTTCATTCATAATCGTTTTAATGCAACATCCGACTTTCAGAAAAATTCTTGCTTTCAAAACCAAGTGCAGACGTTCATCTCCCGATTTTAAATTCTTAATTATAGTTATGTTAATTTTATTTGTCACATATGAGAAAAAAATCCAAACTTGGTAAACAACCTATTAATATTATGCGGTTGACTACAATTTTCCAGATGTTCAGTAATAAGAATTGCGTTGAATAATTCCAGTTATTATAATATCGATATTAATATGAAGTATATAAGAAATAACGTTACAGTAAAACATGCATACAAGTTTCTGTGTAGCAATAATAATAATCAAGTTTATTGCCCAACAGGGTTTTCGTCAAATTATGGGAATATATATTTTATTTATTTATTTCATTACAGCAACAGTTCATTACAGTTCATCATTGTAAATAACTACTTCGACTCCAAACAGAAGCGCGCGCTTAATACATATAACGCTGTGCATAACCTTTAGTAGTTTGTACGGTATATATTTGTATTTTAAGGTGGAATTCTATGCATATCTGTAGTGTCTGTAAAGTTACCTGCAATTCTGTAAGCATCTAAAATATATGGTTACAGATTTAGACATAATATTACAGGCGCTACAGATGTGCACAGAATCCCGCCCTTAGTCGCATTACACCTACAACGAATTATAGGTATAAGGAGGTAAATACATAACCGCAGGTGCAAGGCTTGCATGTTATCGCTGCCGGCTACTTGCCGACTGCCGAAAGAGAAAGCGTTTTATTGATAGCAACCAATATGTATTAGAACTTAGGCGAGGGGGTGTGAGAGAGACAGCTATAGCAACGAAAAGGTTCGGCGCTCGATGTGTGTCCTAAGATTAGATTCCGCAATTGTACATAGGCATTCCAAATTTTCAGGAAAGGTTACATAATTTGCTTCGATACACCTGACGTTTAATAAAAAAAAAAACTTGTGTTACCTGGATGAGAAATCCCAACCACTTTCAGCTGCAGATTTTAATTGAGTATACAATTTAAGTCGTTCATTTTCGGATTTGAGGGAACTGCCTAACGTGTAATCTTCATAATATGATTCAGGTCTAGGACCGGTGGTTTCGGCATGATACGCTGCCAGTTTATACTTTTGGTTGTTCACATTAATGGTGAACATTCTATTTTTTCTCCAAAAATTGACTTCCTTTTCCAACAGTTGTATGCTCTGTTTTAACCAAACAATATCCCGAGTTTCTTCGTAATATAATTTAGCCATGTGGCTCAGTAGAGGAGGTTGTGATCTTCTTTGGTAATAAATTCTACCTCCGTTAGGTACATGACCGTATTGACGGACTAATTCGAGAAAGTTATCTATCATGCCTCTAGCTGTTGCTTTCATTCCACTTACAAGTAATCCCTCTATTATCCAATAGGTATCCCAGTAGTAATATTCTCGAAATCTTCCTCCGGGTATTATAAAACCATGAGGAATATAAATTAGTGAATGTCGATCTGGGTATTTCTGTACGTCACTTTTTATCTTTCTTCCCAGAATTTTCCATAAAGCTACTGTAGCTTTAGCAAATTGTCTAATCCTACTGTCTCGTATGTTGGATAAAAATGGTGGTTTTTCTTTAAAGTCTTCTGGTATCCAATTAACTAACTTCCTATCGTCGGTAAAATTTTTATCCACAAAAGCTTTAACTTTATGTTTGCTCGGTCTTCCACCTGCAAAATAGTAATAGCTGTAAAATACCTATTTCGACTCCCCTATTTTAAAGCATAACTTTGACTCCGTTTTCACACTTTTTTGAGGAGCAAAAATTTTACTTTATCAAGTAGTCATGTGCTGTAATTCTGTTGTTTTGGAACAATGACGAACACATCAAATCACAATCCTGAAGTGATACAAATTATAACTTGTTTTTGAATAAAAATAACAATTAAATTCACTAACTGAGCTCAGTTAGTAAATTTAAATGCTATTATTTTTCAATAATGTGGTGTACAAAGACATCGCAAGGTCTATAATTCAGAGTGCACACCAGAGGGATACGACATGCTAAACGACAAGCGACACAACCAGCAGCACGACACGTATCGTGTAAATTTAATTTAATTATCCTATCGCTGGTTGTGTCGCTTGTCGTATTGCGTGTCGCATCTTTTCGGTGCGCACTCTGCCTAACGTAGTAATAGACACATAAAACATTAGTGATGGGTTGCTACGAAGCAAACTGCCATTTTGTAGCAGCTATCCAATATCAAAAGAAGTGCGAATGTTGTGGAACATACACGTGTGTTCGTAGTGGTATATATAGCAGCAAAGCAGTGTATAAAATGTAGTGAAGTATAAAACTGCTTCTTTACGTTAGGGAGTATCGTGCGTCGGTGTCGAACGTTCTCCAGCGTGCAAATTTTGTCGTATAGGGGTATTTAGATCGTCTTGATGACTTTGGGAGGCCCGTGGCGCAGAAGGGATTAACCTTTTTTCAATGATTAAATTAATTATCTTTTTACAACACCGGTGAGGATTGGAGGTAATAATAATTTAAATGAGTAAATTATTATTATTAATTTGTTGCATTTTGTAGTTGTAACTTCAGTACTTATGTAATAAAAAAAATATTTTCACGTGACTATTAAATTGTAGAATTTAGTAAGTTTTGTCAAATAGATTCGAATAGCTTCTCTTATTATCAAAATTGATATTATTATAATAATTGGCGCTAAACTATTGCAATATATGTTGGTTGTATTTTACTCTAGTAGTAAACTTTGGGGGTAACTTGTAACTGAAAGACTAACAATAATTTGGGTTATGGTGTTGTTATTTATATGAATATGAGTGGTGATAATAATACAAGGAACAAAGATAAATACATAAATACTATACATATTTATTTGATATTATAAATTCAGGAAACATGTTATTGCAAGAAACAGTTGATGTTCATTTTGTGGCACTATCTACGTATCATAAATGTTTTTTATTCTAAAAAAAATGCAGAAATGAACTAACAAACATCATACAGAAGATATTTCTAAAAATACTTATATTTTAGTGGTGTGTTAAATAAATGACAAGCGTACGCAGTAAAAACATCGTATCCGCTTGAGTAGATAAGAGAATAAAAAATAAACAGAATTCTCTAACAACTACAAAGAAATATTGTTTTTGCCAAGCCTAGGTGGAGACAATTTTATTCCAAGTAATAATAGTTATTTTGTGTAACAACCCTACACAATGTGAGTTTCACTGATTAATTTTCGTAGTTTTTATGTGGATTTTAATACAATAATACATATCATTATGAAACGTAGCCCCTCAGAACCTATTACCAGTTATTATAGTTACTTGTTGCAACCACCGTTTTATATAGTTGTAACATGCTATGTATTTCTTGAACCAAATGTAAACTTTATTATAGCGACTGTACTCGACTTTGCAAACCTCCGATCTTTCTTGGTATGAGGTTTATCATTGGTGTCCCTCAAAAATATCGCTTAAAGTTTTTGAAATCCTATGGAGAGGTAATTTAACAAACTTTTTGGTGCGATTTTCTTCTAAAGTTAAAGCGACACTTATATAGTGTTTATATTGGATTTTCTGCATATTTTAGACTACATCTATTAAAGAGTAACCATTACAGATCGTTACTTTTTTAGTGAATTCTTTGCCAAATCTTCTTTTTAAATCGGAATTTTATTAGTCCATTGATTAGGAAATTTAATCAAGGTGAGTTTAAAGTACAAACTATCGATAATTTATACCAAATCCGATAGTGCCTAAAATGTATTGTAATGTAAAATGTATGAAGCCATCTCTATCAGATGTAGATTCTTTGTTTGTACTACTGTCTCAAAATTCGATTCGAGAAAGAAAAACTTCTTCTCCAGAGAGTTCAGTGTTAAGAAACAATAATAAGTTAGAAATACACATTTATAAAAAAGAAACTAATGCAAATAGATTCTGAATGACCGATTCGAAGCACTGTGGATAATATTTTGTAGGAAATGCTGCGACTTCAACTTCAAGAAAAAACTGCGCGAAAAAGTTTGTTAAATTACGTATCCTTCCTCAGGATTTAATAATAAGTTAGAAATGGACATCTACAGATAATAAACCAATACAGATAGATTCATAATAACCGATTCAAATCACATTTAACTGTTTGTTGTTGTATTATTCAGTGTTGCTCAATGTATGAACGATACCGGACATAAAACTGCTATGAATAAGTTTGAATTAGTGAAGAATGTACAATGGTGCAAAGATAAACCTGGAAGGTGCAGCAAGAGAAAAAAGTGTCTGCGTAGTTTGGTAGTAAACATCTAGCGGTATCTATTGCCGTCAGCCGAGAAAAAAATACACATTCTTTTCATTCAATAAAGCCTGATATGGTACCATATATTCTGTAAAAATTGTGTTCACGTCATACTTTTCTTTACTACCAAGCTACACGGAAACTTTTTTCTCTTGCTGTACCTATGTAGGTAATTTATACGGCGATCGTCCAGGTTTACCTTTGTGCCATGGTACACTTACCTAAAGAATCAGACGCATACGAAGACATATATAGGGAAAAAACATTGAATCAGTAAAGTTTCGACCCTCCACCAATCAATATTGATGGGTTTATAAGGATAAGATGGTTCACATTTGTGGCTAATTCTTGGTATTCCGAAGGGTCAAGTAGGCGCAGAAAAGCACTTGTAATATGTTCCTTTTTAGAAAGAGATAATGACGCATATTTAGCTAATAGATTTTTTCTTATTCTTGTTAGTTCATTTCATCTTTGCTTTATAATGGGAGCTCATGTGTTCTTTAAACAATTCTCCGAATGAATAAAGTCTCGTGTAGCACAGGGTGATCGATTATTTTATGTACCAGTAATGTGCTATGTAAATAAATATCTCGAAATACTAAAGTATAGTGGTGCGATATGGTGGAATATTTTATGCGTTATATTTATTACTACGATACCCTGTTTGCATATCATTTACCTGTTTTTTCCATCAGTTTCCGAAAATTACTTAATGTAGTGGCAACATCGTGTCTCATGCTCTTGTCAACAAACGTCTTCGAATCATCTGATAATCGCGCCATTTGCACTGTGTGGAGCAGGTCTCCTTGGCAGTATACTAAGCTATCACATGTTGGCAAAACCTCCACTAGGCAGAGATAAGATTTCTTAGTAGGGTTACACATATGCATTTGTCTTGGAGCATAATAAACTACGTGCCAAAAAACACCTCGAAGGAGGTCAATCTCAAAGCTGAAATCTTAATAAACCAACTGGCTGCATGTAAAAGTTGCTGATAATCATCTTGCAGAAATTCATACACGAAGAGGAAGTAGAAATTCTCCCCTTAAAACCCGTTTGAGCATGTGTCGGATGTGATGGATCGCTACATAAGGCGTTTATCACAAGCGGTAAACACCTTGCAAAAATTTCGTCATCTACAGCAAGCTGGGATGAGATCCCATAAGATACCATTGATCATCTCATTCAGAGGATGCCTCGTACAATTAGACAGTACATAAACAATTGTGAGGATGTGACATTTTACTGATAAATTTTTGCTGATTGTTGGTATTTTTTTCAAAACTGTTATGACTTATTTCTGAAAATTAGTAGTTGTAATTTACTACTTGAAAATTGCTGAAATTTTAACCTTATGACTCAGCTCTTTCAAGGTATTGCATTTTTTGGCATGTAGTTTATGTACAGCTCCTACCAAAAAAAGTGCGAAAATGTATGTGGCGAGCGCATTTAGGATAGACTATAGCTTTTACTACAACTGCGGCTTATCGGTGTAAACAGATGTTATGTATGATTCGTTGCGTATTTATCCGACACAGGATTTCTTGTTTTTATAATTTAGTTTTTGTTATTGAGACATAAACAAGCACGCGTTGAAATAATATTTTTATGTATTCCTTGGTAAAATAGATTTTCTGTTTCTGAATGTTATTATTGATTTATCATAATTCCTTATTTCACATATACCACAGGAGCCATCCAAATTCCAAACAGCTAGGTACGTCGTTATATGCATGAAGCGCACGCTTCTGTTCGTAGTTGATGTGGCTTCTGCAGTCTACGGCCAATATGGAATATAGTGGATAGACAAGTTTCTTTCTTACATTTTCGTAATTTTTTGTAACATTTAGCAATAAGTGAATTTGAATATAAATAAAATATATAGTTTTCAATAGTAAATGCAAGGACATACTTTGCTAGTAAGGTATCATACATATACACATGTGATACTGTAATAACAAAATGTTCTCACTATAAATTTATTTGATTGTTTTATCTAATTATAACATTTACATAAATTCATTTCTTCAATCTTGAAGCATCCAATGTCTCCAGTCCCCATTATTTTCGATTACTTCCTAGAAGTTTCTCATAGTTTATCTGCATTTTCTGGAATGAAGTCTTTATATATGTATGAATATATATTCTGCTTTAATGCAGCTCAAACATTTTCAATAGGACTTAAGTCCGGACTATTTAGAGGTTAGGTCAATACTTGTTAAATAAATGTTTGCGGAACGTATCCATTCTTGCACAATTTGCGATTGCGATTGCACGGGACATTTATCGTGCTGAAACACAAAATTGTCCCCATATTTACCGATGGCATCATCAGATTTATAAGGATGTCTTGATTTCTGCAACACCTACTGCTTTCTTTTCAACTATTCAGTGTTCTAATTTTTTTACTATTAAAAATATAAGAGAGACCAAATATTAGTGTCGAGATATACAATCGTAAACAAGAGTTAATTCCAATTTATTTTTCAGTATTAGGTATGTTGTAAAAAAGCAATGAAAAGCTAGCTATTTAGGAAGTATTGAGAGATAATAAAAAATGAAAGTTATGCAAAATTTTAATTGAAATGTTTTATTAATTTTATTATGAAAGAATATGCGTATGACATTTGTCCGTAACTGTATGTATTTCAGTTATGCGAGGTTTCAATGAAAAATATGTTTATACATATGTTATAAGAGGCGAATATCAGATAAACACAAATGCTTCCCTTTGTGGTTTTTGCCGCAAACTTGTTGCGCCTTAAACTGAATGGATACCCTTATTTGAAAGCTAATAATAATAAATCGAGGTCGTCAAAACAACTTTCATAGGCAATTTACCAAATGAATAGCGGACATAAAATATGAATTTATCAAATACGAGTAAATATTACGTATGTGGGCTACTCTTCGGCTGGCATGAATAAAATTACCTCCAATAAACACTGTTGTATGTATAGTTCAACCTGAGAATATATAATCAAAATCACGATTAATATTGTTAACCTTTTTGTGGGAGGAGCTGTACATCGAAGAGGAATTTAAAAATTTAAAACGTTTGAAGTAAATAGAATTAACGGAGAAAGAAGCATAAGTGTGTTGGCTACTCTAACACCTGACACTGGCAGATGACGCTATTGGCCTATTCTGCCAAAAGCAGGAAGAAACTCAATGTGATCATAGAGCGCTCCACAGCGAATAGTCACACAAAGGCGACGACCTCAAAGATGCTATATCTAATTAAGATGGCGAAGTTAAAGAGCGCATTCTACTATAAAGAGGATCGCAATACATCAGAAAAGGTTGCGGTGAAATAAGTCCTTATGTTCATCCAAACCCTAATCTAAAACGATTATTCTGTTACTGGTTCGAATTAATATGGTCGTACTTTAAAAATATTAAGCAATCGTCAAGAAATTGTAGTGGGATAATCTGTTGATAAATTCCTCCGAAGATATAAAATTAAAAACCTATATACAAGTTGTTTGCCTTACCAAACTTGATGCTAATTCGTTCTTAAGGTAATCCACTTTTTGGTTTTTCTTAAACAAAACTGATTTAATCCATTAATGGCCAAGCACAAAAATAATTGAAATCTTGTTAAAAAATTGTATATATGCTTTGTTTACGATAAAATTAAGAGAAAAATTCAAAATTATAATAATAATAATTTTCATTGTTTAATGAAAAATGATGGTTCGTTGGTGATACTTTGGCGAGAATATATGAATTAAAACCAATTTAAAGCTAATTAGGTGTACAACTTCGCTCAAAAAACGTATTCTGTTCGTTGTTCGTTTTTGATACTTTGGCCATTAATGGCTTAACTAATCGATTTAAAAAAGTTTGCGGAAACAATTTCTCTATTAGTACTACTGTTTGAAATCGGTAGACAAAATGATTTCGGCATATCCTTTTAACAGAAATGCCGAGGTGGAAATCACGGGTTTAGTACGTTTCAGCGCCGCCGTTTCATCGCCGGCGTTTCAGCGCCGCCGATTCAGCGCCAGGACATTTCAGCGCCGGGACGTTTCAGCGCCGCGACATTTCAGCGCCGCGTTAGTGAATGGTTAAACTATGGATAACTTGATGATGTGTATTGGTTGCAAACTACATATCTAACATTTTTCGAATTTATTGTGATTGATACCATCCTTCTTTCTGCCTATAAACATAGTCTAGCTTAAGTAAAATAATTAGATCTTACGCAAGTGGAGTCGTGAGCTTCGAACTTGAATAGAAAATTGTTTTAAGGATAAAAAAAACTTTTGCAGATTACATCTAAAGGAAAAACAGATAAATTAAATATCTTACTCAATAAGAGAAAAGTTTATTTTATCTGGTGTTTTTCCTCGGTCTAGATTCTAGGACGTTTTGACGCGACCGTTTCGACGCCGGAACGTTTTGACGCCAGATGAAATACCAGTTGAACTTTATTTGAACGTATGATACACAGATTTTTAAAATGTGTGATTTTTTTAACATTGGAAGGGGTAAGATGGGAGAGGGAATGATATTTTTAATGATTTTTTTCTTTTTTTCGAAATATCATTTTTTTTGACATTGGATGGGATGACAGGGGAGGGTAATAATTTTTGAAATGATATTTTTTTCTTTTTTTCGACACGTTGAAAGACAGGATGGATTTACATGGAAGTGCTTTTTTGTCCAGAAAAAGATTTTCTTTGAAATTCGTTGGTTGAAATTTTTTTATGACGTGAATATGTACCACCACAAATTAATAAGAGCTTGTTGCTAACACCATGCAGTACTTTTGCAAAGAAGTGGTGGTATGGTTTTAGGAAGAATATTATCTCTAAATCGCATCGAAATAATAGTAATAAGTAAAAAAAAGTTAAACGTATGATGCAGAGACTTTTTTGAACATCGGGGGAGAGAATACATTAAAAATGTCATCATATTTTTTTTTAGTGTTGGTAGGGGTGAAAGGGGGAGGGGAGTGGCTGGTTTAAATGATAATTTTCTTTTTTGCGAAACATCGGGAGGATGAATCAGCAATGTTTCAAATCATTTTTTTTTACATTGGAAGGAGGAGGGAGGCCAATTTTTTATTTTTTTTTTTGCTTTTTTTTTAAACATTTGTAGAGGATATATTAAAAATGTTTCAAATCATATTTTTTTAACATTGGACGAGGTGAGAGGGGGAAGAAATTAGTTTATTTTTTTTCTTTGTTTTTGAAACAGCGGGAGAAAGAATGCATTATAAAAGTTTCAAATATATTTTTTTTAATATTGGAAGAGGTCGAGGGGAAGGGGCATTAGCTTTTTAATGACAATGTTTATGATTTGAAACATTTTTAACGCGTCCTCTCTTTTCCGATGTTTCAAAAAAAAGAAGGAAAACAATTAACAAATTAATACTTACCCTTCCCCCGCCACCTTTCTAATATGAAAAAAAAGATTTAAAAGGGAAAAAAAATATCATCAAAAAGTATTCTACTCCCTCCTATCCCCCCTCCAATGTTAAAAAAAAATATATATGATTCGAAACATTTCCGATCCGTCTTCTCTGTTTCGAAAAAAAGAAAAAAATATCATTTAAAAAAAACATTCCCCTCTCCTTTCGCCCCTTCTAATGTGAAAAAAAATGTTTTGAAACATTTTTAATGCATCCTCTCTCCTGATGTTTCGAAAAAAAATATCTTTAAAAAAATTAATTTCCCCTTACAAGTATTTGGTTTAATTTAACACTTACTCAAACTTGGCGTTGTTATCTTTGCCTGTGGGCGGGAAATTGCGAAAAGCGTACAAGCCACTAAGCAAGGTAGATAAGCGATAGTCGCTATGACAATAAACATCACAGACATTGATTTGAACGGCATCGTCATACTAAACTATAACGAACAAAAGAAAAATGATTAAATCTAGTGAGCAGTTTTTATTCGTGCGATAAAATCTTGCGAGGTTTAGCGGGCTATTAATTTTCTTTAATTGCTTTTTCACCTATATATGTGATACTTGGTTTTGATTTAATTATCCCAGGCAAATTTAAATTATGTTTTTATTATTATAAAGTCAAGCGGAACGAATAAAGCACATTAAAATAAAATTTGATTTAGCTGTTAAATTTGCAGCGAAATCCAATTAATTCAATTGTTGCTTTTCTTGGGTTATTTATTTAAACTGAAATCGAATTCATGTGTAGTAGATTAGTTGGTCCAGTTATTTAGATCTCGAAGGAATTTCATTTAGGAGTAACCTGCTCATTTTTAAGGTAGTAGTGTGGGTAGGAGTGTACCTATAAAAATAAACCTTCAGCTTAATAAGATGGTTTTCGGAAGTTTCGACTTACATGAGAATACAGGTAAGTGTGCCTCATCGATTTAAATAAAATTTGGTGGATTTATAGACCGATGTAGTGTAGGAACAAGGGTAAGTTTCTTAGCTGCTAAATCCCTCGTTTTCGGAGGCTAAAACGTCCTGACGGAAACACTAACCTTCGCTATTTTGCTTTAATTTCTTCAAAATTATAAGTTAAGATAAACAGTTAACTATAGTACTAAATGATAGCGACAATAGTTTCCTTCTCACAATTATTGTTTACTGGTAACAGCCCCCGCCCTATATATTTTTTTTAAATTCGAAAATTTTTATTTGCTAAAAAATACAAGAGGTTACGTACAATTCATTCATACATATTAAACATGCTACAAAATAACTCAATTTATAGAAAAAGAATAATAACTAGATAATTGTTACTGTCAAAATAAATATTTATGTCAAAATGACAGAAGTCTTATTTTTGGTTTAAATGGCTCAGGATTTTAGAAAATGAAATGAAATTATATATGTATGTGTAGATCTCAAAGTAATCTTCAAGATTTATAGTATTCCTATCAATGAAGAGGACTGGAGTGATAGGAAAGGATGGATAAATTGGTCGTGCACTAATTCATGTTATATACTTCTGGCCGAATCCATCATAATTTGAACTAAGGCTAAAGGAAGAACACTTTACCAAGGTAATTTAAAGCCCGGGAACACATTGTTCTGACGTGTTGTTTTGTGATGTGTCGTACATATATTTTTCTGATGCATTCTGTCGATTATGTTAAAAATAGGTACTTAGTTTAAAATTTTGTAGTGTATTTTTATGAATTCAAAAAAAATGAGCTTTTGATGACAACGAGGGCACTTGTAGTACTTGTACAGACTACTTTAAGGTAGAAAAACTCTTTAAATACAAAAATTATAGCATTTTTCCTGTATTATCTTTTGCAATTTTCAAAGTTGAAATTATTTCATAAATTGGTGGTTTTTTTCAATACAACACACTGTATTTTACTAGATAGTATCCTCTAGAGATCCTAGGGATCCTCCCAACTTTATTTTAAATGGAATATGGGAAGCATTGTTAATTGAATAAATAACGGCGATAGTTATGTTAAAAATGTTCAGTATTTTAGTTTTCGTTTTGTTTTTGATCAATATTATTTTCTTCTTTATATTGAATTTCATACTTTTCATGACAATCTAGATACTGTTTAAATGATATGAACTCGAGTAATTCAAAAACTGTTTACTCGAATATCAATTACATATATGTATATAGGGTGATTCACGGAACCCGTCCATTAAAAGTTTTTGACTATGCAATCATATCTCGATTTTGAAACTTTGGGGTTAAGCATACTTGGCTATGATCTATTTAGAAAAAAAATAATTTCATCTATGTCGCACTTCCGGTGACATGGAAGGTCATGACCAACTTTGGTACTTTAAATAGAAACCTATATTTTTTAGTGCATTTTTAGGTTCTACTAGGAATTTTAAAGCCAATTTTATAAAACATCTATGTACTTACCTATCGGTTACCGTTTCCAAGTTATTTTAGTTTTTGTGAAAATAGCTCAAAAAAATATGATGCTGTAAATGCGTATGTATAACGGCTATACCGTAAATGGAATGCCCTGTATATTTTTACCCTATGTGATGTAGATATTGAATTGCCATAAATGTTCTTATACCTTTCAGAAAATGAATGTTTAATTAGTATTTAATTAATAATAGGCAGTTAACAACATTTTTGACATTAAAAGCATATAAAAAAAACTAAATACAGTATGAAAAAATATCATCACCTCATAGTTCCATAGTGCTGCTGGTTTGAAAATAGACTATCATATTCATCAATACAGCGCATTCTGTCAAAACATAAAATATTATTCATATGAAATTGAACAGTATTCATTATTACAGTTATTAGCAGAAATACATTCATTTGTTAATTTCTTAGTGTAAAAAGCTTGCAATCTTTGCACATTTGTTTAAGTTAATAAAGTACCGATGTTGTCTCAACAATATGAAAGTAATTGAATCCAACAAATATTCTTGTGGCGGAAGTGCACTCCTGCTAAATATGTAATGCCATATGTTATTCGAGAATAGAGGTTGGGTAAGTAAAAATTTTTCAATATCCCATAACTGTACCATCTTCTGAGATTATAAAGAGGATAGCAGCTTCGCGCCAGTTCACCACACAATGCGTCAACATGGTTAATCCAATTAACCTGCTCATCATCAATGTGCACCCCCAAAACCCTCGCAGACTTATTGGCTAGAGTTAGACCGTTGGTTCCATAGATATATGATAGGGGTCTCACGGTAGCCGTTCGTTAGAAGTTTCCGCAATTAGAAATAAACTTGGAATTCTGAATTTCTGGGCTCCAGGGTTAGTCAAGATTCTCTTTCCTTTTAAAATATTTTCAAGGTCATTAACTGCCTTATTTTAAATTAAACACTCAGTATATTATCTCATTTTTGGATTCCTGAGAAAATTTCATGATGTATTCCATCTGGTTTCCCTATACCTATTTTTATTTGTTTCTCAGATATCTTGATTACTTTGAAAATTTTAAAAATATGTAGCCTTATTTCCAATTCTGTGCCTTTTATCCATTTTCGACTGATGGTAGTTCTGGGGTAGACGGATGCACAAGACTGGTACTTACGATATCTCCATTGATAATTGATTTATCCCATGCAAGGTGTCCAAAATGTGATGACCAATTACATCATTTTCAATGTTGAAAAAGTTCGATTTTTTAAATGTGACACCCTGTATATTATTACATGGTCGGTTGCAGGATTTAATTCTGCTTAAAAATACTATTTTTAATTCAACCAAGTAAATAAAACTCAGGAGCTATTAAATCGGAGGATGTGGGTGGCCAAAGGCCTTGACTAACGATCCTTTATCTTAAAATTCTTGAACAAACTGTTATGCGGAGCTCAATATTATCTATTGTTGCTCACGTTAGCTTCTGTTGGTCTTCCAGGAGACTTTCCCTTACAAATACTTTTTTTTTCTTGAAATCGTCTAATAATCCCACTTGGCAAGTAATGTTGCAGATATCCCATTATTTACTAGACAGTGATGTTAAACAAAAACATGTTACTGAAATTTTGCAGCAACATTAAATAATGATAGAAAAATTGCAGGCCTTTACAGTAACATTTCAATGTAATCAGGAAAAAATATTTGAAAACAATGTTGCAAAAACAAAGACTTTGTTGTCAGAAATGTTGAGGTAATATTTAATTGTAACATTGCCATATTTACAAAATTTACATTTTATAAAGTGTAAGATAGGTACGTATATATGTTTCTGCAAATTTAGAATTTTGAAAACACAAAACTAATGGAGCAAATGTTCTCTATAAAGTAAATAATGGTGATGAACTTTTTTAACATTTTTTGTAGCCTATAATAATCATGTTAGTGGGGTTGTGGTTGCGCACTGCGCACTTGTAAAAGTTAGTATCGCTTGCCATCACAAGTTTTTTTCGTACCGCGCATACACGAGTTGGCTAAACCTGTGAACCCCCTCTTTCACAAATATACGGTAATCGTGACTGGACAGGGCGTGGATAGGACCATCTTGGGATTGTGCGTCGCAATTATTTTGATGAGAAAAAATTCCCGTCAATAATCAATCAACTTTATCAGGTAAGTTTTATTTATAATGCTAAAGTAGGTATGTCGATCCTTTCAAATTCATCGAAGATCTTTAAAGACAGATATGTGTTATGTATATCATAACCTATATATGTTATAGTAAAACCTACCTGTTGTGCTATAAGGATGAGCAATGTCGCGTAATGTCATTCTTAGAATTGATAGTAATTCTTGATCAAATACAAATTTTACAATAATTATAAACAGTGTTATATATAAAATTTGCAGCTTGTCCTCAATTTTCATTTAAATAAAATAGTTTTTCTGATCTCTATTTTTGACGGTCTTTTTTTTTTTAATTTCAGAGAGAATTAGAAGAAATATTGTGCTCACAGATACAGAATACGAAATAACTGTCATGGAATGGTTTCGTTATGCAAAACAAAGATTTGATAGAAAAACAGCAAAATGTTTAAAGGAATAAAATGCAGTCGGAGGGGGGGGGGGCGTTTTTCTTATGTGTTGTGAGTTTTTGTTTAGATTCTATTCATGTTAATTTATATGCCCCATAATCTGTTTCCAATACTGAAGTTTATTAAAATTGAATTTAATGTACTTTTTTAAATCAATAAATGCCTTTATTGTCTTCTGTAAGCAGCATTTTACTTTTTAAAGTATTTATTAATGTATTTCGTTTACTTAAATAGCTATTTATAATATTATTCATAGTATTACTATTTAGTTTTTACATAGAACTATATGATATGTGATTAACCATTTTAATGTATCTGCAAAAATAAACTACAAAAAAGACTTATAATGTTATATTATATAAAATGTCTTATCCATTATATTTTTCTGTCATTAATGTTTAATGTTAATATTGTAATTTTAGTAAGTGAACATAAATTCGTATAAACAGAGGGGCCCGATCTATCGAGGGTAACATGAAATTATAATATTAACATTGAATTTCAATAAGACTGATTGAGATTCCGTTTTACATCAATTAATATAACCTCTCGATAAACCTCAACATCATGTTTCTTGTATAATGCAGCAAGAACTTTTGGAGTAAATAAAAGATCCTAATAGAAACATTAGCGTAGATATATTTATAGAAACATTTAATTGCCACACTGTATCAATATTTTTCTTTAACATATGAGAAATGTTACGGAAGAGCTATACTTCAACATTAATCGTCATGTTAAAGTAATGTTACTCGAAGACCTCGTATTAACATTACTGGGAAATATTGTTTCGTAACACCGCTTAGGCGGACATTAAACAGTCGTAGAAATGTTACTGCATGTGGTACATTGTATATATTTTTGTAACATTTCGCGTTACGAGATAACATTTAGACGACGTCATGTTATTTTGCCAAGTGGGATATTGCTTTTATGGTCCACAATATTATAACGATTAAAATCTCTCTCAGGAAACTGCTGCGTGGATTGTTAGATACAAGATTCCAAATTGTATTCTCAAGATCCGTCTGGATTTTGAGTTCCACTGCGATAATGGGCCATTAAAGTAAATGCGTCTTCCTTAGAAGTAAACACAATTTTTTTTAACTAAAACTGAAAAGTAAATGCATGTGTAGTATTGATGCATAATGCATTATAGTCTTAGCTTATTGAATTAAAATGCAGATAAAACAGAACAGGTTTTTAATATATCCAAAATAACAAGAAGAAACAGCAACAAACAAAAACAATATTAATTTTTAGTAGAAAATAGATGAGAACGAACAAGAATGTGACATAAACAATATGAAATATGACAACTGACAACCAAATACCAAATAGAGTTAGTCCAAATTGGTCCAAATACTTATAACAGTTATTTGGTAACTGATATGAATATGGAACAGGTACACGATTTAATATATACCTGTTATCTCATTCTTCTTCCGTTCTAATGGCCAAGTGCAACACTTATCACTAAAATAGTACGCTAGTTGTTTGGCAATTGTCTGGTAACAGAAACCTATGTAAAGATACTGATACTGATTTAGATAGATGCGCACTGGGGCACCTGGTTACCATAAAACGGCATACTCGGTGCGTATGTAAGTACATTTTAACTACCCATATCGAGACGCAAAGGCCAGTAACAGGTATTAATAACAGGTATGATCTAAGAACAAGAACCGTTCGTACCTGTTATCGTGAAATACTGATACTAACCATCTCTACAACCATGCTATGCTATGCATAAATGTAAGGTTAATTTATTTTACTACCAACTTCAAATTTCGCGCGTTTAATTTGACCTTGATCTTAATCATTTATGAACACCACAAGGCTCATTTATCACGTACAATCGGGAAAATAGAAATATGATTTTCCCGAAATTAACAATTAGAAGTTGCACAATAAGGTATTATTTTTAATTTTCCTTCAGTTTTTAAGTGCTAATGAGTAATGGGGGTAATTAGCTGATATTTTACAAAATCAATCTATTGATGGTTGACGAATATTGTCTTCGCACAACACCCTGAAAGATTTTCTGAAGTGATGTTTTCACACAGATGTTTTTCTGTTTCTAAATTTGGCGTTATTATTAAAAATATTATTAAATGAATAAAAATATTATTTTTCCAGGAAAAAAAAAATAGCATCAGAGGTCTCATTCAAAAAATAAATTGTTTCTACAATAACTCAACAAAAGAAGCTACGAAGAAATTTATAACATGGTAATACGGGTAATAATATAAAACAACCTTGCATAATTGTTTTTTATTTATTTATTTCTGAACGGTACTTGATAAATTGATAAAAAATCTGGTTTTGTTACACACTGTATATCTATCGTCGTTGGAACAGAAAAACTCGCATCTTCAAAATATGTGTTCGGATTTATATTAGGAGAGGGGCGCGTGTTTTATGTTGCTAAGATACGCACTTCTCGTTTAGACACGTTTAGATTTTAGTGTGGATTTCAGTTGGATTTTAGATACCTTAACTTATAGGCAAACAGCACTACGTGTTGCAAGTTAATGGAAATGTATTATTGTATTGAACTTATAGTTAGGCAATTCAAAGTTCAATGCTGTACAGATTGTAAAATAACTAAATTTACTACATTTACTATGAAATCAGTACATAGGAGGCCATTTATTATCCGAGGGATTTTAATTTATGCCAAAGTAGCTTGTTATGAGATTTTTTATATGATATCCCAGCCTTAAGGCTCATCTAAGTTTTAATAAGTAAA